>PVLC010029012.1:0-20555 GCA_004027655.1 Graphiurus murinus
GGCCTCAAGATGGCCTTCGCAGTTATTATTTGTTCCTTATGCAGATCTGTCCTCTGTGACTAGTTTGCACTTTCACCCTGTCTTTAAGCTTCCTCTGACCACCTAATCTTTCTCAAAAGATGATTTTGATTCCTGTTTTACTGAGGCCACCATTCAGAAACTCGTGAGCATCTTTCTTTACAACAAATGCATGTCTACCTACAAATTTTCTCTCAACCATGCCATCTTCTAGCTACTTCCCTATTTTTTCTCCTCAACTTTGTCACCAAGTCCCTCAAAAGTAGTGCCCACTTGCTTACCCTTCTGTTCTCTGGCTACCTCCTAACCTCTTTTGACAGGCTAACCAGTGACCTTAAAGCTTGGGTGATATTTTTCAACCTTTACCTTATTAATATTGGGCATCTTGTTCAGTTTTTATGTGAACCTCTCTCTTTTGGATTTTCTCCCACTGAAGACAGGCTCTCACAAACAAACTTGCCAATTTTCTGATGTGATGATGTAGCTCAGTGGTACAGCACTTGCCTAGCATGCACAAGGCCTCGGGTTCAATGCCCAGAACCCTCCTACACACACACACACACACACACACACACACACACACACACACACCCGAAACCAAACCTGCCATTTTTCTAAAATGTCAGGAAAAGAGAAAAATAAAAAGAATTATTTAATGCTTTAAAAATAATAGTCAGCCAGGCGTAGTGACACACGCTTGTAATCCCAATACTTGGGAGACTGAGACTGGAAGATCTGGGTTCACGGACAGCCTCAGCTACTTAGTGAGGCCCTCTGCAACTTTGTGAGACCTTGTTTCAAAAATGAATAAAAAATAGAGCTTGGGGTATGTAGCTCAGAGATAGAATGTCCCTGGGTTCAATCCCCAGTACCGCAAAAAAAAAAAAAAAAAAAAAAAAAAAAAAAAAAAAAAAAAAAAAAAAAAAAAAAAAAAAAAAAAAAAAAAAAAAAAAAAAAAAAAAAAAAAAAATAATAATAATAATAATAGTCATTGTGAAAGCTTACAATCCAGTATTAACTATATTTTTAGGACTTAACTGAACTTTTATTTTAGAGAAATGTTATGCGTCCATATCTATTATACTTTAAAAAACATAAGAAGCCAGGTCCAGTGGTGCATGCCTATATAACCCCAGCTATTCAGGAGGCTGAATCAAGAGAATCTCAAATTCAAGGCCAACCTGGGCAATTTAGTGAGTCTTTGTCTCAAAAGATAAAGGCCTGGGGTGCAGCTCAGTAGTTGAGCTCTTGAGCATACATGAGGCCCTGTGTTCAATGCCCAGTACCAACAAAATTAAATTTTTGCTTTTCATAAAACATTTGACTGTAGTAGTCATCTCACTGTATATGTGTTATATTTAAACATCATGTTTTATACCTTAAGTGGATACAATAAAAGTATGAGAAATGTATGTTAATTATTCCTTGGTTCCTTTTTTTCTAGTTAATGAAGGAGTTCCCCCTCCTGAGCATGTTTAACATCCATGAAAATCTTTTAGAAGCCCTTCTGGAACTACAAGCATATGCTGATGTCCAGGCAGTCTTGGCAAAGTACGATGGTAAGTACTTGGCTCTTTCCGTGCACTTGAGAACTCCTCTCTTCTTGATATATTCCAGTAATTAAAGTGGGAGGATCAATAGCACAGCAATTTGATAACTCTCCTCTCAAAGAACTTCCACATATAGTGTTATGGTGGTGTTTTATAGAATCTTAGAATTTCACGCTAAGAGGCGGTAGAAACATTGTGTGGCCTGTGCCCCATTCCTGTCCTTTGCTCCCCATAGATTCCTCTGGCTTTCTCCCCTTCAGGCAGATGTGTATATTCTATTCCATGGTCAGGAATCTCTCTGCAGGCAGCATCATCTGCTAGAGGTCTTGCTATGATGCCACATTGGTTCTCTGTTACCACTGCGTGTTGGTCATGTTGGTCATCTGGAGCAATATTGTTCTGGGTTAGATATAGAATGTCCCCAGAAGAGCTCATGTATTGGCAATACACAAATGTTCTGAGGTGAAGTAATTGAACCAAGGCTCTAATTCCTTCAGTGCATAAATCTATTAATGGATTAATAGTTTGAATGGACTTATTGGATAATAACAAGCCAGGTAGAGTGTGGCTGGAGGAAGCAGGTCACTGGGGGTGTGGCCTGGGGGACTATAACTCTCCCTGGGCCCTTTCTGTGCCTTCTGGTTACTGAGTAGCTTTCCACAGCCACACTCTGCCACCATGATGTTTCTGCCTTGGAGCTGGCTGCCCATGGACTAAATCTCTGAAACTGTGTGCCCAAATAAACCTTTCCTCCTCTGAGTTGCTCTTGTCAGGCATTTTGGTCACAATGAAAAAAAAAAAAAAAAAAAAAGACTAAAACAAAGTAGGCTTTGCACATGTGATAGCTTAGTAAATATTTGAAGACAAAATCATGTCTCCTTCACCACCGGTCTTTTTCTCATTAACAGAATATTCTCAATTCTTCACATGATGGGCTTTAAAGTGCCTTCACCATTCTGGTTCTCGCCCATGAACTTATTCTGTTTTGCTTGTTCTTAACAACCTCCCAAAGTAAACTGGCCCATCCTATGATAACTCTCCTCTCATTCTAATATGAGCAGAAAAAAATCTCTGCTCATCCTAATATGAGCAGAAGAGATTTTAAAACTCTTCTGCTCATATTACTGTTATCCATGAACTCACTACTTAATAAATTTTATGAAAATTACCTGCATAATAATTACCTTCTATAGCCTAGCTACTAGAATCTCTGCAGAACTTCATACTATTCTGCCCTATTTCAGTAATTCTCTTCCTAAAATAAATGTATTTGCAAATTGGAAATTATGAAATAATTACTTATATAATCATTTTTATAAAATATTCTTTCTTTATTAAGCATCTTTATTTTAAAAATTATTCAAATTACACATTTCTAGGAATTCATTAAATTGTCTTTGGACCTTATTTTTGGCATAAAATTCTTCACAAGGAACCTCTGAAATAGGATGAATTTGTTATCCTCTACATTTGAGGAAACTGAGGCATTGTGGGAATGTTTTTGTTTTGTTTTCCTCAAATTCTGGCTCAGATTGGTAGAAACTAAAAGTCCTCAGCCAATGATGGCCTCATTTTGCTTGTACAGATATGAGCACCTTGTGTAATAAGATATATGCTACCTAGAATGGAACTGATTTTAGAAAGAGAGAAATGTATTTGCATAACACTTTAAAGTAAACAAAATAAAGACTGTTTGGCCTTCATGTCAGCTCACTTTTATTCGTTGTTTATGTGCTGGAATTTCACTGTTTCCCCTGAACAGTGGTATAGGCTTGGGAGTTTATAAGGTTGTCTTGTAGGCACAATGCTCATACATTAAGCTTCTTTTCACACCAAAGGAACCTTGTCTCATGCCCATGGGATCAGGTGGCAGTATCCTTTCCCAAATGCCATGGCAAGGTTCCTATGTTCTCATCCCCAGTGTTGGCTTGTATTCAGCCTGATATATCAAGGCTTAAGAAATAAAGATTTAACCAATAGAGCCTTTGGGATCACAAGTCTCAGAAGGTTCCTTTCATGAAGATCTCAGTTCATTACAGAAATCAACAGCCTTGTGTTATAAAACTGATTGCAAAATAAAGAAACAAACTCACTTGAAGCTATTCATTGTCTCTCTGTATCCCTCTGCAGCGCCTTTGTTCCACAACAACCAAAAGCTGATTTATTAGATTCTGATAACATATGTTCGCATTATTTGTTAAAACCGTCTGTCCCACCCTTCACTAAAACTTGGCTCACACTTCCACAAATTCCTTTGTTGCAAATGGACAAACTCAACATATCAAGGCCCTTGTGTTGAGCTTTGTTTACGTTGTGTACCTGGCAACAGAGATGATGTTCTTGCTCATTATTCATGGAAAAAGAGCCTCATTAGTGGCGGGACACAGACTGTTGCTGAGATGCCTCGTTAGGGGTTTCCAGTTCAGCAGTTGTCAATAGAGTGCGGATGACCTAACCTCAACTGAATTCTGGAGGGAGTTTTAGTGCTGACTTGGCTCCGGCCTATGTCATTTACAGTAGAAATATAATGAAGTGGCTGTTGAAGTGACTGTCCTTGAGGGGTGAGTGCAGCCATTGAAGACTGTTGAAAACATGGCTCTTGTTCCTTTCTCCGTACCATAAAATGAGTTCTTTCAAGTTCATCTCTGCCACTTTTTTCCTGGAGACCCAAAAGGCCTTGACAGAGCTGCTGGCCCCTTATCTGGCCCTGTGCCAGGAAGTGGGTGCTTTTAAAAGATTTGGATGTCAGGCAGCTTTTAAGGACACCCTGTTCTTATCTATGAGATGCTGGAGACAGCAGTTTGAATTCCAGCTCCTCCATCCCTCTTTACAGAGCCACACCCCACGCAGCAGAATTGGATGTTATTCTTGCAGGTTGGAATGCTCTGGTTGGGTAACTGCTTCTTGGATGGATTATGGACACAGAAGTCCTTCTTTATTACATTTGCTTAGGTCACTGAATGTTTCAAGTAATATGCTGGGAAGGGACACAATGGGTTTAGTGCTATTTTTCTCACCTTTGCAAAAAGGATTTAGAAAAATGGCAAGACATGAGGAGGAAAAAACAGCATGTTTTGGGGGAAGGAAGAAGGTAAATGTATTCCCCTTGCCTCATTCTTTTTTGCCATTAAAAAAAGTTCGAGTTTGAAAATCCTTGATATTCACCATCTCCTCTTATGGTGAAGTCTTTGGAAACCCTGGGTCTCTAATGGGATTGCTCAGTTCTTTGGTCAAACCTCCTTGTAATCTGCAGTCTAATTTTGACTTCATCCTTGAGATAATGTCTCATATTTTATTATTCTGGACATTAGTCTGATATGCTGTCTTATCATCCTCGAGAGTTTTCATACTATTCTAATTTATTAACCATTGTTATAAGTGTGCAATTTTTATCCAGATGGTTGATCTTGGTTCTATAATGTCTGTCACCCAAATTACTACCATAACAGCATCAACAGCTAGCATTTATTGGGTTCTTGGAATGTGTCAGTGTCAGACATGATTTTAGGCTTTCATGGATGAACTCATTTATCCTCACCACAAGCATCTTTGTTAGCTCCATTTTATAGCTGTGATGTGGCTGAGATGTTTAAGTATCTTGTGCACAAGAGCCTGAGATGAAAAGTAAAGTGATGTAGAAGTTATGAGAGAAAAGAGATGAGCTGAGAACAATCATTGTTAAATATGATATGAATGCCAGGAGGAAAGGAAAGCCAAGAATACAAATGAAGGGGGTCCACCCTAGGCCCATGCTTCTAACTATCATCAACTCTTGCTGTTGGCAATATATTTTGGATTTCTTATTAATACTCTTGTACTTGTTATTATTAGCTACAGTCTATTGAGAACCTATCATAAGCCAAGCGCACTGTACACATTAGCTATAGTCTCACAATAAACTTGCAAGGAGGTACTTATTCCATGTTAGCAGATGCAGAAACCGAGGCTTTGTGAGTATAAGTAACTTGCAGGACCACACATTCTTAGACAACTGCAGAGCGGGGATTCAAATCCAGTTCCAGCTGGCTCTGAAGCCCATGTGTTTTCCATATAAACATAAGCCTTGCTTGGCTGGCCTGGCTCTCTCACTCTGACAAAGGCGTGAATTCAATGGGCTGGGGCAGAGGTGGGTGCAGAATTTCAGGGATGCCAACTATCTTTTAAGATTTCTTTATAATTATTACTTAAGAAATGAGTGTATCTATATTTGCTTTTCTTTCTGAAACTATCTTCAAAATACTTTTCATTTTCAATCAATTTGTATTTGAATTCTTTTGTCATAAAGTGGAGTTAATGTATAATGTCCATTTAATTTGTGATTTATCATCTTTTTTTCAGTCATGCAATTTCTATAAAGACAGCGTTTTCAAGACCATGAAATCGTCAGAACCTTCTTTTGAAAGTCATTATGAAAGTTGTTACAAGCTTTGGACTGCCTTTCAAAGAAGTTTGTAGGCCACCTATGTTGAAACTTTCATCTTCAAGATTAGGGTGGTAGTGTAGAAAATAATTCATGCGCTTCTTATTCATTATCATTTGTGCATTTTATTTTTAGAAGAATCTCACAGCACAAGGTAATGCTAAAGCGAGGGATGCATGGTACCTTCAGGAGCATCTGGTTCTGCCTGTTTCTAGTTAATCCTGAAAAGCAGCCAGGTAGTGAGGAGGTGGGTCAAGTCCTATCTCTGTCTTTCCAATCTTGAGTGAACTCAAACAAATTACTTAACCTTCTAAGCTTGGGATAAATAGCTTGCCCAGGATTATACATCTGGTAATTTTTTGTGAAGATTAAAGTAGTTTAATCCATGCTAAGTATTTAGAACTGTGTGGGGCATAGTAAGAATTCAAAAACTTTAGCTGTTCTAAAGAGCCCAGATTGCTATTCCTGAATTTCACTGTTCTTGATCAGTCTTGTTCAAACAGAAAACCGTATATAAAATTTCAGTTGAAATGTGAGAGTAAGAACCAGTCTGTGGTCCCCCCAGAAGGCAGTGTTAGGGCCTATAATTAAAATTAATTATGTATATAATAGGACAGATGTATAGATACTTGATAAGAACTGAAATGCTTAGTTTCATCTGCAAACAGTTCTTAAATTTTGAGGAAGAAGAAAACAGAAATGCCAGAGATTTTCATTCCTGCTTGAAAGACGAAGTATTTCTTTGGATTCAGAGCAACTTCATTCAGCCTTGGAGCAATTTGCACCAATGGAAATCCAGATCCAAACTCTTGGATATTTATGCCATTAAGTCATTTAGTGATTGTCCTAAATTTGGTTGCAGAAACTTCTCTTTAAGGAACAGCTGGTCTTTCTTATAGTCATAGATGTTATATAAATACAACTGTATCAAGACCATTTTTCCTGATGCCATTGAGCCCATCCTAAATTAGCATTATTATCTGCCATCTGGTAGTGTGCAAAGTGTATACTTTCTAGAACAGGACATGTTTCTAACACTAGAGGAAATATTTTCATCCCAGTAGATTGAAAACAGAAGTTGTAAAGAAAGTCATTAGGGAATCACTCCCTGTCAGGACTATTCAGAGAGTAAGTTGTTAGCTGATACTGTTTTGCAGAGTCAGCATGTATTTATAAGTAAAAATTTCATAACTCTGTTCATTGCCCAAGGCCTTATAGCCAGCACAAATTATTCAACTAGCAATATAGTTCCTTTGAAATGGTCACTGGATACCCTGTCTTTTGGTCAGCCTGTTTTCCATTTATGTTTAAGGAATAAGCAAAGATCGGAGGGATTTGAGATGTCAGGAGAACCAGTGAGTAAGATCTGTATTCATCTGTACTATAAGTGTCAGGCTGTCCAAGCCTCTAAAAATAGTGATTTTGGGGATCAACTATGAGATGTGAATTTTAATGCCACAGGCACAAGAAGTTTCGGAAACATCCACCACAAAATTAGGCTGCATTTGGGAAAGAAGATTTGAAATGTTGTCGGTTCCTTTTAGCAACCTAGTCCAGTTCCCTTCTTTGGGCATGGTGTTATGGGAAAGATCAAGGATGTCAGGCAAATACTTGAAGAAAAACCTATGGAAAAAGATGGGCAAATGAACCGCATTGCAGCTTTAATGAAGAAGTAGTCATCCACACTGATACCACGAGCTATGGCTTCAGGAATGTAAGCGTGGGTCACTGAGAGTGACGGCCCTGCACAGCTTTGCACTGAATGTCCTGCTGATTTGGACACCAAGAGGTATATCTGCCAAGAGGACTAGGCCTTTGAGTTTACTTTAGAACAAACAATAGACTGTCAGGTGATGGACTATACATGGAGAAAGCGGTAGTTCTAATAATAGGTGTCATTTCAATGAGAACTGCATGCATGAGAAACTTCTGCCTCTGGTGGTGGAGAAGACCTTTCATGAATGTGTACGTGTGTAATTCACATAGTTGACACATGCACAGACCCTCTAAATTTATGTTGACTTTAGTAATCTTTATGCCCACTTATCATAATTTACCAAGGTAACCTTCCTCCCCAGCCAGTCATTACCGTCATGCAAACTGCTATGTTTGACTCCGAGGTACCAGCCACAGACAGGCCCTCTTGTAGACCTTCTAGGGTAATCCAGACCAGAAGTTGCAGACAACATCTGGTGTTTGGCTTTGGCTTTGTAGCATAAGATGAATTTTTCTGGGTGTAGTTGAATGTGTGTTGCCTGACCATAATTACTAAGGTCATGTAGAATTTCCCGATTGAATCATTGAAATCCCAGGTGGCACATTTTTTTCAGGTTCTTGTATATCAATCCTTTTTATTTCTTCAATAAATTTTCTCTTTTGATTGAAAGAGGATTTTGGATTGGTTTTTGAAGGTGGAGCAGAAAGACCTCACACTGTCTGGAACCAACAACAGCAAAAAAAAAAAAAAAAAAAAACAAACAAGGATAGAACTCTGTATTTCTGTTGTTCTATGAAGAAGAAATGGACTAATTTTTTTATTCATTTTTCTCCATTTTTTGTTTGGTTCATGGTTCCAAAAGCATCTGTGAAGACCACATATGTTGGATTAATATGAACTTCAAGTATATCTGGTAGAGATGATGCCAATTTGTTGCCTAACCAGAAAAAGTGATATAAGTTGAGTATCCTTTATCCAAAATGCTTGGAACCAGAAATGTTTCAGATGTGGGAGTGCTTTGGATTTCAGAAGTTTTGCAGAATTGAGCATCCCTAATCTGAAAATCCAAAATCAGAATGCTCTAAAATCGAAACTTTTTGGATGGTGCTTTAAAAGTTTTGGATTGGGAGCATTTGGGATTTGGGATTGTTGGATTAGGGATGTTCAATGTGTATTTGGTACTTTATAATCTTAAAAGATTACACAGAGTAATTAGAATAATTTTTTCATATTATTCTTTCAAAGATCTACCAAATCCTTATTTGTTCAAGATACTAATTTTTAAGTGCTTGTGGATTTGGATATGAACATGATCTATTATATGTTACCATATTTTCATTCTAATGGGGAAAGATGCTAAATACACAATAATGTGTTTGATGAGAGGAATCAGTACCCAGTGCATCCGTTTGAAACCTGCTAAGGGCATGCAGAGAAAGAAAACCTTTGAGAGTGACCTCATGTGTCCTCCTCATCTCAGAGCCCTGTGTACTTGGTAGTTTTTGGAACATCCATGGTCAGTGAGTGAGTTGGTAGATGGTAATGCCCTTGTTACATAGTGTGCTCATTTGTGAGGTGGTTTGGGATTTATTTATCTGCTGGATGCTACCCTTGAAAAACTTTCAGAATCATAGATATGAGAATTGAACTTCAATTGACCTCTTCTGCATAGGAACAGTAATGATCCATTTTAAACTACATCTGAATGGCTAGTATTGGTGAATGAACAAAAGAAAAGTCGTTCAAAAAGATTATGACTGAAAATTGTTTTATCTTATCTATAGTTTTGCTCCATGAGCTTTTCTTCCAATTATTGCACCAAATTTTTGCTATTATGAGCCATTTCTGACTTTTGAAAACTCAAGAGTCATTCTCCATAAGCTGACCTTTTCTTTCAACAGCATTATTCCAACAAAGGGTCCTTAAGGAGCTGGGAGAGGTGCGGCTTGCCTTCCTTGTTCTAGCTAAATATTCTTCTACTTTTCTTCAACCTTGTTTCAGCTTTTATTTTTTTTTTCCTTCTTATCCCACTTTTTCATTTCACTGCCATTTCAAGTAGACATTTAGATTAGAGCACCAGTGTAGTCTCATGCATTCTGCTGGAACTCCACAAGCAAAGGTAAGTGCAGTATACACAGGTTGAGAAATAACTTTCTGACTCCCTCTTAAAAGACCCATCAATACTAATCACTTTTGGCTTCCGGATGTAAATGTTTCCAGATGGAAGGAAGCTAATATCAAGATATTTGAGATTTAGTACATCAGTTTAGGATTTCACCCACCAAACACTGCCCACCAACTGTATCTCAGACATAGTTAGTTTTGTGTTGTGGGTTCAAGTGATGAAGAGACTGAACATGGTGGCACACACCTGTAATCCCAATTCTTGGTAGGCCAAGACAGGAAAATCACAGGTTGAAGGACAGCTTTAGTAACTTAATGAGGCCCTCAGCAACTTAGGAAGACCCTGTTTAAAAAAAAAAAAGGTGATGAAGAAACAGAGCTTTTCCTCCTAAAGTACTCCATGAAAGTAGGAGAAGCAAATAAGGGAACATACAATTGCTGTAAAGTATAAGGGCTGTGATAGACTTTAACCCAGGATGGAAGGGATACCTCACCCAGCAAGGGGAAGTGAGGGAAGGCTTTGAGGTGGGATCTGAACTAAACCAGTGAAGGTGCTTGGGTCTAAGAGAGTATGTTGGAAGTTGCAGGGGTACACCTTGACATGGTTTATGTGGGGTCCTCCCTGTATCCCACAGAGTGGAGGGATGGAAGATGGGTGCAGCAAAGGGCAGATAATACATCGGGTGAGTCAGATGGGAAGAGCCAGGCCTCAAAGGACATAGATCTAGCTTGGGTTTTACTCTACAGGCCTTTGAGAGACCTGACGGCAGTGTTAGCAGAGGAAGGCTTCCGTCTGACTGCAGAGGGAATAGAGAGACTCTGTGGGTTCACACTGCAGTTGGTTGATTTGTGTGCTGAGGTAGTGTGAAAGGTCTCAGATGTAAGAGTAAAGTGCACTGGAGCGTGTGGGAGAGGTGTTTTCAGACACTGTGGTGAAGCGCCATTTTATCCTATAGGGAGGCATTTGTAAAGTTTTTCCAAACACTGGTATAAGAGTTAGTAGAATTTGGTTTTTCTTCTTTAAACTATAAATGGTAATCCCAACACAGAAACTTTGTCTCCTAAGTGAGAAAACATCCTATTTTAAACTATAACTACTTAACTTTATTTGCTCTTTGGTGATCTCTTTGCTATAGGAATTTGAGGCTGATACAGTCTCAGCATACCCCTCATATAATCTTTCAGGAGAGTGTAACTAAGACACAAAGAAGAGGCTGCCAGGGCTCATGTAATCTGTCAACACCTACCTGCTTCTGCTGGGTCATAACAATGACACAAGGAGAAAATATATAGAATGTGAGAAACAGGTGGAGTGCCCACCTGTACCTATATAAAGATTGAATTTGGAGACTGAAGTATATTGCATGATGCCTACACAGGTGGACCTACAAGTCTTACTTGCTGAAATCAAAGCATCTGATAAACTCCTGTCCTGCTCACACTTCCGTTATTAGCACAGTAGACAAATAATAAAAGAAATGTCCTGAATTTAATTCTTATAATAAAAGAAGAACCTTAAGCAAAGAAGACTAATAGTAAAAGAAAGGACCGTTACACATAGACATGTTTCTTGTATCAAAACAAAGAAACCCAAATAACAAAAAGCCAAAGCCATGTTCTATGTTTTTAATTTAGAGTAAAGATAAATATGAACCCATAGATGGAAATTCAATAAGCAACTTACTTTGTGTTCACACTATTTGGCATAAGATACATGGAAAAAGATTAAGGGGAAAATGGACCAGGACGAATGGGAGACTCTAAAAGATGGAATTATAGTTACTCCTGATGGAAGAAGATACAAAAGACACACAAATGATTAAAGTGTGTGAAATAATCAGAATGACAAATAGCTATATGGATATAGATAAGTGAGATATAAACCTGTAAGCAGGTGTGTATGGGGGCTAAAGTGCAGAGGAAGCGAAAGTCTGGAGACTTGAATGTTTGAAGCTATTTTCCAAGCAAAATGATGGAGAAGGTATGGGAATGATGTTAGGGAAAATAAAAGCGAGTAACACAACTGAAATATAGATGTGAAATGTGAGATAGGATGGTGTAAGTACATGGTATTGTAAGATCAGTTCTGTAGTAGTTAGTTGGTGGCTTGTAGAATATCATTTAGTTTCTCTGGGCTTGTATTTCTTTAATGTAATTTATTTCTATTTTTGGTGGTACTGGGGATGGGACCCAGGAGTACTCTGTCACTGAGCTGTACCTCCCAACCCTTTAAAACTTTTTTTTTTTTTGAAACACGGTCTCATTAAGTTTCAGAGGCTGGCCTCCAACTTGCAATCCTGTCCCAGCCACCCAAGTACTGGGATTATAGGCGTGTGCCACCACACCTAGCTTCTGGACTTGTATTTCTTCATCTGGAAAAGAAAAAGATTTTGAGGGAAATGATCTTGTCAGCCCTGCGCTGTTTGTTGTTCAATTCTTTGCCTCTATCTTATGGTAGTATATTTGGAACAAAAAAATATTGTGTTAATAAGTTCACATGTTATCTAATACCTATTCATTCAATTTTCTATTTCCTTTATAATTTTGATTCATTTCTTCATAATTTCAGAATAAGTCAATTTCAGAAAAATTCTAGAAAATGTATGTGGTTTATGAACTCTTAGGAAAGAAAGAAGTGATTGGAAATACACAAATATACCAAATAAATTGTACCAAATAAACACAAATGAAATAGTGAATGTGAAAATATTTGTAGTTTATACAATATTATTTAAATGTTTATTAGTTTAAATGACCATTTTCCTTCATGTTTCTAAACTGGAGAGATGTCATAGAAGTGTTTATATCTTTGAACAAAACAATTGATAATACTCTTAGTGCCATCCTTTGAGGTAATAACATAGCAATGTAGTCATAATGCCTAATTGATAAATGGATGTACATGTTTAATTGCAGAGAATTTCAGATTGATAGTAATCTCTAGAAATCTGTTCCCAGACTTTCTCCTTGTTACTATCATTACTAATATTTTTAAAATCAGACCATAGAGACAGTATATCACAGTTAAAATAGTGTGCTCTAGAGATGGCTCATATTCATTTTAGCTGTGTGATATTGGCATACTTCTGAACCATTCTACGCCTCTTTTCCCTCCCACAGGTCCTGTCCTATAAGGTTGCTCTGAGGATTAGATAGGTGTGTATGTGGCTAGGGCCAGTGCCTTCCACTTAGTAAACCCTCAGCAAATGTTAGCAGTGATTTTGATGATAATATGGGGAGGAAGGTATGCTTATGAAACGTATGGATGGGGCAAAGCTGTGGGCAGTAGCCTGAACTGGAAAGACGGCTAATGTGCTATGATGATGTGCTGAAACCATCAAAACTTAATGGTGTAGATTTAATTTTAAGATTCAAAATTTAGTGGTGTCAAATGTGGAATCCTGTCTTTAGGTTTTCAAGATTTCAGAAAATTTTCATGGCCTATGCAAAAGAGAGGAAAGAACTGACTTTGAAGTCAATTTGAGTAGAATCTGAAGGGTTTTGTTGGTCACACAATCCTAGGAACATGAGGAGTCTCAGCTGCTTCAAAGCCAGGCCATCCTGGGTGGTATTCAGAGAGGCCTAGTAGCCATAGTTCCTCACACCATACTATTACCCTGTACTCTATACTGGCCAGGTTTTCAGGATTTAAAGGACTATTTCCATTTTTAATTCTCAGTTTTTGAAATTGCCCATTGTCTGGTAACAGAAATTGGTGAGAAGTTCTAAAGAATATGTCCATTGAGGAACTGGATGTATTTGTCCTGGAAAGGATTAGTATAGGGGAGGTATTTTAACCATTTAATGTTTGAAAGCTGACTTGAGATATAATTAGATTATTGTTGCTATGGGAAGCAAAATTAGTGATTTGGGGGTATTTATGGAGAGTTGGAATGGGGCAGAATGATAAAAGGCAAATAAAATGATACAGAGATTAGGTTGGTAAGAGAAGACAGCTTCAGGTGACCACAGGATTGTAGGTTATCTTTTAAATTATTGAGGTATAAAGTACATATTGTAACATGTATGAATTTTAAACAGAGAGAAGGAATGACTTTTTACTTATGTGTGAACCCATATGACTACCACCCAGAACGAATTTTCCATTATCACAGAAGGTTGCCTCATACCAATAACTGTCCTCCAGCCCAGAAGTAGCCACTTTCCTCTGTCATTAGACATTATCTTTGAAAACTTCAAGCATCCACTTCAGAACACTGTTTAGCAGTTTCCAATGAAGTTAAACAAATGTCTCCCTTCTGATCCAGCAGCTCCATTTTCAGTTTTGATCCAGGAGAAATAAGTTTTTTTTTTTTTTAAGTTTACAGAATAGTGATCACAGCAGCCTTATTCATGAGAGCCTAAAGCTGGAAAATAATACAAATATCCATTAGAAAGAGAACAGATAAACATACACCCACATGATGAAATAGTACTCAGCAATGAAGAATGGCATACCAATATCTGCTACTATATAGGTGAATAAAAAAAAAATTGCTGAGTGAAAGAAGCCAGACAAAAATGAGCACATACACTTATTCCATTTTTATGAAGTTCAGCATTGTAGCCTTTAATGAAAGAGCTTCATGACCATTTAATTTCATTTGCCTAACACACTTGGGGGAAATTTCTTTCCCTTTCAGAAAAGGACTTGTATGAACACAAGGCAGAGACGTAGAAGGAAAATTAAACTAATGCCAGTAGTCCAGCTTTGTTTAAGTGAGAAACATTTACTTAGCATCCCTTGTTTCTGCCATGAGTCATGGGATTATGTGATATTTCATTATATCATTTCCTTTTGTTTCTTCCTTGAATTCTTTTTTTTTTATTGTAATAAGTCATGCATTGTAAGCATACATCTTTGTTAGGTACAAGTTGATAACGACATATGTGCACACATGTCTCATTTAACCCCTTCCCCAATTCCCACACCGCTCCCTCGCCCTCCCTCCTTCTCAAGTTCAGTTTAGTGGGTGACCTTGATATAATTGTGTAAGTACATCGTGCACATTAGGGTGTCCCCCTTCCCCGTCCATCCCCTTCAGTTAAATCAACTTCTTTACTTATGGAGGGTCTCCCCTTTTTCATCTGGAGACCCTCCTATGCCCCATCTTCTCCCTAGCATCCACATATTAGGGAGAACATATGCTTTTTTACTCATTGTGACTGGCTAATCTCACTTAACATAATGTTTTCCAGTTGCATCCGTTTCCCTGCAAATGGCATGATTTTGTTCTTCTTTATGGCTGAGTAAAATTCCATTGTGTACATATCCCATAGTTTTGTAATCCATTCATCTGTTGATGGACATCTTGGCTGGTTCCATAGTTTGGCTATTGTGAATTGTGCAGCTATAAACATAGATACACATGCATTGGTCTGATAGTTTGGTTTCCATTCTTTTGGTAGATCCCCAGAAGTGGTATTGCTGGATCATATGGTAGGTTCATTCCCATTTGTCTGAGGATCCTCCATACTGTTTTCCAAAGTGGTTGCACTAGTTTGCAATCCCACCAACAATGTATTAGGGTTCCCACTTCTCCACATCCTCGCCAGCAGTTGTTGTTCGTGTTTTTTATGATTGCCATTCTGATTGGAGTTAGGTGAAATCTCAAGGTAGTTTTGATTTGCATCTCTCTGATTGCTAATGATGTGTAACATTTCCTCATACATTTATTGGCCATTTGTATTTCTTTTTTTGTGAAGTGTCTATTTAGATCCTTTGCCCACTTTTTGATTGGGTTATTTGTTTTCTTAACTGTGATTTTCTTGATTTCTTTGTATATCCTAGATATTAGACCTCTATCCGAAGAGTAACTGGCAAAAATCTTCTCCCACTCTGTAGGCTCTCTGTTGAGGTTCTTGATAGTTTCCTTTGCTGCACAGAAGCTCTTCAGTTTAATGCAATCCCATGTATTGATCTTCCTTTGAGTTGCTTGTGCTTTGGGGGTCTTGTTGAGAAAGTTTTTACCTTGTTTGATCCCCACCACCACAAACAAACAAACAACAAAAACCTATAGAGAACAGATTAGTGTTACCAGCAGACATGCATGAGCAAGGATATGAAGGGTACAACTATAGTCAGCACAGGGAAGTTTCTTTGTGATGATAGGACAGTTCTGTATCTTGGGGTGGTAGTTACATAGATCTAGATATGGGATAAAGTTACATAGAGATGCACACTTGAACAAATAGGTGAATAACATCTATAGTTAAAGTACTGTACCAATGTTAACTTATTTTTTGACATTATGCTACAGTTATATAAGATGTCACCAGTGGTGGAAGCTGAGTGAAGTTCATGGGACTTTTTGTACCATTTTTTAAATTTCTAGGAGCCTATAATTATTGCAAAACAAGAAATTTAAAAATTATAATAGGCAACAATAACCTAGTCTCAGCCTTTTGAGGATGGGGTAGAAATGAAAGAGGTAGGACTGAGGGGCAAGCAGCCTATAATAATTTTTCTCATAGAGATAGCATATGTGGTTTTTCTCAAAAAGAGCCAGAATTTCAGTTTTTTACTCGGATTTGTATGTTAGGCAGTAATGAGGTTAAAATATGTTAATGAGGTGACTCCTGTAGCAGGCACACTGCAGAAAGAACATGGTCATGTTCACAAAGTATGTGAATGCTGCGTGTCTGAGTACCTGCAAACTGACAATGCTTCATACCTTGTGCTGTCTGTTTCTGGCTCTACCAATTTATTTTCCCATGAACTTGCTTCAGACATTATATTTAACAGAATTCTTCCTTCTAGCATCATTGAATTGTTATCCTATAAAAGTTCAGCTATTGTGTGTAAATCATAGAGAAATGAGAGAAGCAGTAAAAAAATTTGCTTATAATCCTATAGCCCAGACCAAAAAAAAAAAAAAGACTTGTGATACTTGATATATATATGTATATATATATTACTCCAATCTCTTTATTTTTCATATAAATACTTCTAAAATGAATATTAATTCACACTTTTTGTAAACTTGCTTTTCTTATTCACATATGCACAATACAACATTTCTCCCAGATCATTCAGTACCTTTCCATCACATGATTTAATGACTCCATTGAATAGTACCCTATGAATATGCAGCATCTTAGTCTTCTAAGAGTGGACATTTAGGCTATTTCCAGTTTTCTACTGTTAGAAACAATGTTGTGATGAGCAGCTTTTGAGCCATTCATGGTTATTTCCTTAGAATAAAGTCTTAGAAGTAGAATTGCCAAGTAGGAAAAATGTAAAAGCTTTGCATTTATATTGCCAAAGTACTCTGCAGAAAGATATGCTTCATTTTTGAACATGGAAGTCATAAACTAAACATTTGAGCAACAAGATGTTCTGTGAAGGGAAATGTAGAATCAATTTATTTAGCGTGGTTTGTCCCTCCTTAGAGACTAATTGCCATTACCAACTAGATGTATTTTTTTACAGAATTGAAAGAAAAACATTGAAAACATCTAAATAAGCAAGTTATATAAGAACATTTTACTGTTTTTAACTCTTTGTTAAGTAGTGAGAACAAAGAAACATTCTAGCATAAAAGAATAATAAATGGAATGAGCACTCAGCACTAACTTAGAAGGGAGTGTTTTCATAGAGCTGTTTTTCCTTATCCCCATCAGATATTGATTGAAACATTGTTTATTTTAAGCACTTAATTTACATACAATAAAGGAGTAGGGGTGGAATATTTTGATGGAGAAAATGTACTATAGTAGTCATTATGTGGCTGAAACCTGTTGGATTTTTCTGGCTGTGAATGTCATGTCTATGGTATGAGAGTAGGGAGCATGGTTCTAGATTAAAGATCTCTTTTGTTTTGTTCTGGATTAAAGATCTCTAGTCCTTTGCTGGAACAACTCAGATGTATTTTTTTTTGTACTGGGGATGGAACTCAGAGGCATTCTACCTCCGAGCTATACCCCCAGCCCTGTTTTTTATTCTTTATTTTGAAACCGAGTCTCACTAAGTTGCGGACTGCCTCATAGGTAGCTGAGGCTGGCCGCGAACCCGGATCCTCCAGTCTCAGCCTCCCAAATGCTGGGATTACAAGCGTGCGCCACCACGCCTGGCTCAGATGTATCTTTTTCTGCATTTCCAACTAGTTGAAAATATCTGCTTGATTGATTATGTGATCACAACACAATTTTGTCTTTTTCATTGAGAAGCTAGGTCCTTTCACTAGAGGCTTTCTTTAGTTTATCAAGTGGAGATCTGTCCTGTTCCTCCATCTTCGAGTGATTATGGTATTTGTTTTCTGCCCCTTCCTTCTCCTTCCTTGGAGTTTTTATCATTCCTCACTCCACACAAAGGTGTTATCTTGATACAACAGGGACAGAGATCATATAGTGGAACCAGGCTTAGATAATTCTTACATAAAACTCTAAACTTTTTAAAAAGTTTGAACTTTTAAACACAATGTGTGCCCTATACAGTTTTTTTTAATTAGTTTCCAATAACAATCACTGAGTAAACTAGAAAGCAAGCTGAAAGTTTCTGTATTCATTTATCCCACTGGAAAGTGGCTAAATATTTAGATGTTAGAAGAGCAAGACAAATAAATATCCAAGTCTGACATCCGTTTCTTCTTAGTTCCAAGTATACCATTCTGTGGTATGTTTGTGGCAGTGAAAATTTGCTTGCATATAGTTTATGAGATCCAGGTTACAAAGACCTCTTTACCTTTTAATTCTGTGCTGATATTGTTATCATGCAATGACTGCTTGCTTGGCTGCACAACAGAAGTCAATTAGTGGAGAGGCAAGGTGGTAGTAGAGAAAGAACTGTACTTTGATGAGCTAGCTGGTCAGCAGATGGAGAACCATCTTGTACTAAAAGGCCTCTTCCCAAGAGGCTGATATAGGGATGACTTACGTAGGAGATAGTGGTTGCAGATCAGTGGGCACCTTTTCACAAGTGGAGGTTTGGGCCAGTTGATGCACATCAGAGCCTAACTCTCGAGTCATGAGATGCTTTTCAGTTCTTCAGATCTTAAGAGCAATGATCATTATTTCATTGAGCTATTCTTGACACCGAATAGTTTGCCCAGTGTGGTTTCTGACATATACAATGGACAGGTGAAAGGGTGTAGCTTCTCCAACCCTATCTTGCTGATCACCAAACTCACAAGAATGCAAGAAAACATATTTCACCTAGCTATTGTGGAAGACAAGGGTCAGCCAGGGGTAAATAGAGTCAGTATGAGATCTGGTCTAAATGCTTGACTTCAATATTTTATATGATTGTGTTTTATTGATGTCATTAATATTTCCATCAAAGAGAACTTTCTCAGGCTCAAATTGATGGCAAATGCTTGTTATTGGAAGGACTGACTTTCTCTTTGGAAATTATTTTTTCTATTGTCTAATTATGGAACTTGCCTCTTCAGTCCCGCCCTAGTGTATTTGTAAGTTGAAAACAACCCTGCAAAGACACCAGCAGGGCATTCCAGGTGTTAAGAGTTCCTCCAACCTAGAGTGAGTTTTGCAGCAACTCAAAATGGCATATTTTCACCTGTTTTGAATTAAGAAAGTACTCCTGTGTCATAGTATAACTTTGGTTATGACTGTTAAAGAAATACTAACTCATCCTATTCTGGAAAAAATGAATTGTAATTTATAAATAGATATTTCCTCTACAGGGACTTCCCTCTTTGAATTTATCTACTTTCAGTTGTACCCTGTACTTTTGTTTTTAAACTCATTCTCTGAATCTCTTATCTACCCCACCCCTACATTTGAAATTTTCTATAAAATGGAAAGGAACTGTTTTGCTGGTTGCAAATTAGTCTTCATATGAAAGATTTATCATGGATTTGAGTGGATAAAGATTATATTATTTCCTAAAGATTTCATATAGATATCCTTTATAACATGTATTTCATGTGTTAGAGATTTTTATGTATGTATATATTTTTGACTTTGGCTTTTATATTTTTAGGAAACAATATTAAAAACTGAATATGAACCTCTTAAAATTTAAAACAAAGGAAATTTGGCTTAAATCTGACCACCAAGGAATAATTTGTTTAACTATGTGGGTTTATTTTAATTTCAATAATTTTTTTTCCTCACATTAGTATTTCATATGCCTGTTGAATTAATTTTTATATCAGACTAAAGGTCCTGTTTACATTTCATATTACAGACATTCATGTAATGACTAAAGTTATACATTATAGCTATTCTCTGCCTATGTAAACTCAGCATATGAAAATGTATATTTTAAAGCAGAAAATGATAGCTGGATGTGGTGTCGCATGCCTGTAATACCAGTACTTGAGAGGCTGAAACAGGAGGATTGAAGGTTCAAGACCAGTGCATAGTAACTTAAGAAGAACTTGTTTCAAAATAAAAAATAAAATAGGGCTGGGGATGTAGCTCAGAGGTAAAACATTCCTGGATTCAATCCCCAGTACCATACACACACACACACACACACACACACACACACACACACACACACACACAATAGAAGATAATTACTGAAGAATCAGCTTCCCAGATTTTAAATGTGAATTGTTTACAAAAAATAAAAATTGCTCTAGTGTTTCACATACCACTTTGTTACAGTAAAGAAGATCTGAAGTTTTTATGTAATATATGCATTAAAATATTCTTAATTTGTACTTTATTGCATCACATAATTAAAATGTTTGTGTATTAAAAATCATTGCTGCTCATACTGCAAACTTACAAGAGTTCCTGCTTTCTTTTTCTCTAACAG
>PVLC010029013.1:0-20437 GCA_004027655.1 Graphiurus murinus
TTGATTGTGTTATTTGTTTTCTTAGCTGTGAGTTTCTTGAGTTCTCTGTATATCCTAGATATGAGTCCTCTGTCAGATGAGTAGCTGGCAAAGATTTTCTCCCACTCTGTGGGTTCTCTGTTGAGGTTCTTGATAGTTTCCTTTGCTGCACAGAAGCTCTTTAGTTTAATGCAATCCCATGTATTGATCTTCCTTTGAGATGCTTGTGCTTTTGAGGTCTTGTTGAAAAAGTTTTGACCTGTGCCTATGTGTTGAAGTGTTGGGCCTATGCCCTCTTCAAGTAGCTTGCCTGACTTCCAGGTCTCTGATCCACCTGGAATTGACTTTTGTGCAGGGTGAGAAAGTGGGGTTTATTTCCATTTTCCTGCATATGGTTAACCAGTTTTGCCAACACCATTTGTTAAAGAGGCTATCTTTTTTCCAGTGTATGTTTTTGGCTCCTTTGTAAAAAATCAGTGGACTGTAAGCACGTGGATCTGTTTCTGGATCTTCTATTCTGCTCCATTGGTCTGTGTGTCTGTTTCTGTGCCAATACCAAGCTGTTTTTATTACTGTGGCTTTGAAGTCAGGTATTGTGATACCTCTAAGGAGAGAATTCTAAAGGCAAACGAAAGTAAAAATCCAAGTGACATTTAGAGGCAAACCAATCAGAATCACTTCACACCTCCCAAATCAAGTCATGAAAGCCAGGAGGGGCTGGAGTAACATATTCCAAACTCTGAAAGAGAATAGCTTGCAGCCAAGATTCTCCTACCCAGCAAAATTCTCTCTCAAAATTTATGGAGAAATAAAAACTTTCCATGACAAACAGAAACTGAAAGAATTTATGCTTTCCAAACCAGCACTAGAGAAACTATTCAAAGAGATCAACTACAAAGAAGAACTAACAAGTAAACGTCAGAACCAGAGAAACAATAATTTCCAGGAAGCAAACAACTAAGCAAAGAAGAATAAACACCACCAAAAACAGAAGTCAAAACTCAAAATGTTAGGAATCAAAAATCATCTCTCAATAATCACACTGAATATGAATGGTCTCAACTCCTCAATAAAAAGGCACAAGGTGGTAAAATCGATTAAAACTCAGAATCCATCTATATGCTGCCTGCAAGAAACACACCTTACAAGCAAAGATTCCCACAAACTAATATGCGGATGTTAGGGAGAAGATGGGACGTAAGAGGGACTCCAGATGAAAAAGGAGAAACCCTAGATAAGCAAAGAAGTTGACTTAACTGAAGGTGATGGATGGGTTAGGGGGGTGGGAGGGGGGCACCCTAATGCACATGATGTACTTTCACAAATATATCAAAGTCAATCACTAAACTGAACTTGAGAAAGAGGGAGGGCGAGGGAGTGGGGTGGGAATTGGGGAAGAGGTTAAATGAAAAATGTGTGCATATATGCCTTTATTAGCTGTACCTAACAAAGATGTATGATTACAATGCACCAATTAATAAAAATAAAAACATTAAAAAAATAACTTTATTACTGGCAATTAGGTGCTGGTGATTTTAATGTAATTCATTCTAATATTTTGCAGAGTTTTTGTGTGATATGAATTTCCATAATGTATGAAAATATATTTTAGCAAATGCTAACCATAGGTTTAAAATGTTGACTTCAAGCCGGACATTGTGATACATTCTTGTAATCCCAGTACTTGGGAGGCTGAGACAGAAAGATTACAGGTTAGATAGCCTCAGTAAGTAGTGAGACTCTCATCACCCCAGTGAGACTCTATTTCAAAAGAAAAATAAAACGGGGCTAGGGGTGTAGGTCAGAGGTAGAATGCCTCTGGGTTCAATCCCCAGTGCCACACACACACACACGCACACACACACACACACAAAAGTTGACTTCATAATTTTAAACATTGTCTTCATCATTAACAAACATAAGTCATTGACACTCTACTACTAGTCCTTTGAACTTTTAATTCTCCAAAAACTTCAAAATATTCATAGATTCTTAGAAACATAATTATTTTATTTATTCATTCATTTATTTTTGCAGTACTGGGAATTGAACCCAGAGCCTCACACATGCTAGGCAAGTGCTCTACCATTGAGCTACATCCCTAGCCCAGAAACCTAATTACTTCCTAGAAATATTCTTTGAAAAAGGAAAAATAAAGTTTATAGCAGTTATTAAATAAAAATAACAATGTATAACTATATCTCTCTTTAAAAGCTATAATAATAAATATATACATATATATGTATGTATATATTATGATATTGAACATTTTCGTATGGGTTTTCTATGCAGACATTGTTTTAGATAATACATAAAGCCCTGAAGTAATTTGTAAACTTCACCATTTGTCTTTATATATGTTAGCTAAGTCACTCATGTGAAATATATGCTTGAATTACTTTGTTTAAGTACATTGTGATTATAATAACCATTCTTACCAAATATATAGAGAAATGATACCAAAGTTATCTAATACCAAAGTTATTGTTTCTTAATTAAGCAAGATAGACTTATGTATTTTAAAATCACATGACATACCCAAGTTGCTTTAAAATGTAATTTAATTTTCCATTATGTGCATTTTAAAATGGGCATCATTTTCTTCATTGTTCATCTCTCTTTATCTTTACACACTACCCATCCTCCCTCTCCAACAACTGAAATTAATCCCAATTTGTATCAAAATAATTTGAAATAGATCAAAGAACCAAATTTATAGCCCATTTTTCAAAAGCATTGTGCTATAAATATACAGCAGTAATAAAATATACTTTTGATAGTGTCAGTCTAAAAACTTTTTTAAAAAAGTGCATAACACTGTCTGACACATAAAATGCCCTTTATAAGTACATGGAAATATTCTGAAGATATGAAAAATTAAAAACCAGGTGCGGTGGTGCATACCTGTAATACCAGGACATGGAAGACTGGAGACAGGAGGATCGCAGATTCTAGGCTAGCCTCAACAATTTAGCAAGATGTATTTCAAAATTAAAAGTTAAAAAAGGCTAATGGTGTAGCCTGGAGGTGAAGGCCCCTGAGTTCAATCCCCAGTACCAAAAAACAACAACAACAACAAAAAATAAAAATTAATGTCATACTTATAATATGAAATTATTATAGTTAGGGTGGCCATTTGTCATGTCTAGCCTGGGAGAATCCTGATTAATATTTATTATCTTAAAGCTCTTCAACTTTATATTTAGCACTCAAAAGTATCTTAATTTGGAGGAAAAATTGTATGATCACCAAGTTATCACTATAAGTAACTGTGATGCTTAGGCCACAGTGTGGTGATCACTGTTCTCTTGATTTTTGGCTTAACTCTATCCAGGCCTCATGACAGAGTGAGTAGCCTGAATAACAGTAAGCTTTTCAAGTATGGGAAAGCATACTTACAATTGATATAGTTATTCCAAATTCTATCTCTTCTTACATGTTATAGATGGAGAATTAGATAGCATCAAGGGATTGAAACTACAGGTATTTACCTCTTTTACTCTTCCTCTTAAATTTCTTAGTTGGGATTTGATTTAGGATAAAATTTTTAGATTTATGAGGAATGATTTAGATATGTATATCTTTTCTTACAGTAGACAAAATGGGCTGGAATTGTAATGGTCGCAATTATGCTTATAGAGATGGCCTAAACTAGTAACACTTACATGGCAATCTTTTCCATTCCAGCTACTTGTGATTTACTTTGAGGTTATAGGCACTATTTTTTATTCTTGCCTTTTTTTTTTTTTCCTTTTTGCTTCAGGGGCTGTCTAATCTATCAACTCAAAAATAGCTGTGGAGTCTGATTGCCACCCTCCAATCTGGTCTATCTGTTGTTGCTGTTATTTGTCAAAATATCTCATTTCCCAATTAGATATTACAACTTGAGCTTGTGCTTCACTATGTCACCTAGATTTCTGTGACAATGCCAAATTGATGCATCAGAAAGTTCAATGATGGCTCCAAAAGCTCCTGGATTTAGTTTTGGCTACATAATTTGTGGAATTGGCTGCAAAAATGAAAGTGTCAGGTGCTTTAATCAAAGGCTATTGATAATTTCAAGATGACATCAGTGGAGGATCCAGTCAGTCCTGAGGTCCTTCTATCCCTAGGCCCCATGATTGCACAGATCTTGCACCTGTGCAGTTGGCCCTACTTGGATTGTTTATCCATTAGTCTCCTTTGTTTTTGTTTTGTTTTTTTCTCAACCAACCATTGACCACCATTTTGTGTGATTCATTCTTACAAATTTATTCAAGGCTGGGGAATAGATCATTCTAATAAAGGTGTCGGGACAGTCTTAAGGTAGGAGCTTAACGCAGACATCTCAAGAGACTTGGTAGGTATTATGCCATAAACAGTAGAACCACAGGCTAAGGACTAACTGCATGTCTGCAGAGGAAGCAGCAGCCTAGTTAGGCCTAGAGAGTTTCTGCCACATATGTATGTGAAGAAATCTTAGAAAATTTAAAAAGTATGAAATTTTCTTTTCCTACTGTCAATTAATTCAACATGTTAAAAGGCCCAGTAGAGACAGAAAAATAACTGCAGTTCAAGGTTAACCCAAGAAGTATCAACCTGGTATTATTTTTTGTTTGTTTGTTTCTGGTCAAATTTATTGAAGTATAATTCACATGTGATAAAATAATTCTTTAAGTGCAAATTTCTATGAGTTTTGAAAAACATCTACATTTGTGAATGTAGGTATATATTATATCTTGCCCACTTTGGGGATGATATAATATAGTGTCAGGATTACCCCCAAATTCCCTTGTGCCTCTTTATGGTTAATTCCTTTAGCATCTGGTAACCACTAAAATGTCATGTCATATAAATTCTTTCACTTAACATAAAGAATTTGAAGTTTACCCACATTACTGTGTGTACTGGGATTGTTTCTATTTAATTTTCAAAGGAATTTCACGTCTGTCACTTTTTCCATTCTGTTCTCTTTCCTTCTTACTTTGTCTCTTCTTTAGATATCAAATATACAAAAGGGGATTAATCTTGATATTTGTTTTATAACAGTATTTTGACTCATGCATGGCTTTTAATATTTCTATTGCTATAAAACTGATATACGGGTAGCCGGGCCTGGGGGCACGCTCTTGTAATCCCAGTACTTGGGAGGCTGAGACTGGAGGATCTGGGTTCATGGCCAGCCTCAGCTACTTAGTGAGACCTCCGCAACTTAGTGAGACCCTATTTCAAAATAAAGTATAAAAAACAGGGCTGGGGGTGTATCTTGGAGGTAGAATGCCCCTGGGTTCAATCCCCAGTACCAAAACAAACAAACAAACGAAAACCCCGATATATGGTAAACCCCACATCTTAGAGTAGAATGGCTAAGTCATTGCATAAGTATATGTTTAACTTTTGAGAAATTACTGAACTGTTTTCCAAAATACGTACCATTTTACATTCCTACCAGTAGCATATGAGAGTTCTAGTTCTTTCTCATCCTTTCAACATTTGGTATAGCCAATATTTAAAGTTTTGACCATTTTGATACATGTGCTGTAGTACCTCAACTAAGATTTTGATTTCCATTCCCTGATAACTACTGATGTTAAGGATATTTTGTGATTATTTGCCATCATTTTCTTCATTGGTCAAGGATCTGTTTAAATCTCTTGCATATTTTTTATTGAGTTGTTTTTTTTTTTTTAAATTTTAAAGAGTTGTATATACTCTGAATATGAATTCTTTATCAGATATATGATTTGTAAGTATTTCTTCCCAGTCTATGATTGTCTTTTCATTCTCTTAATCAGGTCTTTGAAGAGTAGCCATTCTTAATTTTAAAGTTCATCTTCTCATTTTTTTGATACATTGAACATTTAGTGCATTACTAAAGAAAAATTCTAACTCATACTTTTTTGTGTTTTCTTCTAGAAATTTTATAAAACTTTATAGTTTTAGCTTTTATATTTGGGTCTATGGTTCATTTTGAGTTAATTTTACTCTCTAAGTAGCTGAGGCTGGCCGTAAACCCGGATCCTCCTGTCTCAGCCTCCCAAGTACTGGGATTACAAGTGTGTGCCACCACACCTGGCTTGAAGTTTATTTTTTAATATTTATTTATTTATTTATTTATTTATTCATTTATTTATTTATTTATTTATTTATTTATTTAGGTACTGGGATCAAACCCACAGGCATTTTGCTTCTGTGCTACACTCCCAGAACTTAATAATTTTAAAAATTTAAAACAAGTTCTCGCTAAATTGCTGAGGCTGGCCTGGAAACTGCGATCCTCTTGTCTCTCAACTGCTAGGATTACAGGTGTGTGCCACCATACCTGACTTAAAGTTAATTTTTTAAATATGTGGAATATCCAATTGTTCCAGTACCACTTATTAAAAAGACTTTCTTTTGTACACTAAATTGTCTTTGTATCTTATTAAAAATTACTTGACCATATATGTATGGGTCCATTTCTGTTCTTTCATTTCTATTCCAGTGATCCATTTTGTCTATCTTTTTATTTTAATATACTCCTGCAAAAGAGATCCAGCTGCAAGATAGTGTCATTGTTTACATTTTCCTCTGGTGGCCATCCTGTCTTTTAATCTATACTACTAAACTCAGGCACAGAAAAAGACTAGACATTTTTTCCGTAGTGTCTGGGGGTCAGCACATGTACAGTTCCATAAGATACATAAGAAGATGCTAGTGGTCTTGGCGGATAGTGAATTCCCCATCTGAAAGACAGAGGAGAAAAAAGCATCTTTTTAACTTCTCTCACTGTCTTATTGCCCTGAAGCATGCTGTTTGCGTCCTAAACCTGATTCCAGTCCCCGTGCATGGCCCTGGGTAGGATAAATCTACTGGATTTATCCATCCTACCAGCAAGATGTAGAGCTGGCACCTATTTTTGACTGCCAGTCACACACACACACACACACACACACACACACACACACACACACGCACACACGTGCCTATGGTGGTTGCCAGCTAGACCTAGAGTTGGCACCTATTTTCAACTGCCGGTCACATATACATATGTGCCTTTAATGGTGACCAGTGAGTCCTACAGCCCACACCTGTATTCAACTGCTGGACACATATATGTATGTACCTATGGTGGTTGCCAAAGAGACATAGAGCCAGCACCTGTTTTGACTGCTGGTCACATGTAGGTATGTGCCCACAGTGGCTGCAGTGCATACTGCTGCCTGCCTGTGACTTCCCTCTGTTGCCAAAGGGAAGTGTTCTTAGTCTATCTGTGTTTAGTTTTTCCAGGATGATGGCCAGTAAGGGAATCAAACTTGGGAATTCTAGCCCAGCTCTTGGCATCATTATATTTCCAACATCTGGACCAATAACATTTGACCTCTTTTTCTAGAGGGTTTGAAAATCTCCATGCAGTTCTATCAGTTAAAGATTTTTTAAGGAACCAGGCATGGTGGTGCAGGCTTATAATCTCAGTTCTTGGGAGGCTGAGACCGGAGGATCCGGGTTCGGGGCCAGCCTCAGCTATTTAATGAGGTCCTCTGCAACTTAGTGAGACCCTGTTTCAAAATAAAGAATAAAAAAAAATAGGACTGGGGCTGTAGCTTGGAGATAGAATGTCCCTGGGTTCAATCTCCAATACCGCAAATAAATAAATAAATAAATATAAAATGATTGTTAAGGAGTGTGTAATTGGTCTGATCATTGTCTCCAAATTTTTAGGGTGCTAAAGTAAAAGAATGGATAGTTGTCCCCATCAAAGCAGTATATACAAAATATTACACATTACTGAACCTTGATTTCTGGCAACCTTTGTAGTCTTTTAGTAAAGACTCAAAAACAAGCCATCCCACAATATTGTTTTCCTATATATCAACAATTTAGAAGCCCATTCAATAGACCCAAATGTTATTGTAGATCTTAAGAAGCTAAAAGCATTTTAAAGCATTAATTATACATTATATTTCTCTCTAAATTCCTGAAGTTGTCCTCAAACCTGATATCCTCCTGTCTCAGCCTCCCAAGTACTGGGATTACAGGTGTGCTCTACCATTTCCATTTTGTCTATCTTAATGCCAATAATTACTACATTTTCTTGATTCCAGTAGCTTTCTAGTAAAGTCTTCAGGCTAGGTAATATAAATCCTTCAACTATTTTCTACATTTTCAAAATTGTCTTTTCTGTTCAAAGTAATTTACATTTATTACTATTACTGTTATTGTGTGTATGTGTGTATGGTACTGCGGATTGAATTCAGGGGCATTCTACCTCTGAGCTACACTCTCATCCCAATTTTATTCTTTATTTTGAAACAAGGTCTCACCACATTGCTGAGGCTCTCCTTGAGCCTGGGATCCTCCTGTCTCAGCCTCTCATGTACTTGAATTACAACATGCGCCACCAGGCCCGACTAGTAATTTATATTTACATAATGAATTTTTAATTAGCTTATCAATTTATTCACTTTTACTATTATAAGATTCTGTACTGTGGATGTTTCAAAATTATTATATTTCATAACATATATTTGGAACCATTCCATAACTTACATGTTGATGACCATGTTTCAATATTTTGTTATTGCTATCTTATCATGAATATGATTTGCCTCTTTAACATGTGCAAGAGTTTCTTGTGTACAGTCTAAGTAGAACTTTGATGAGTCATGTTTTGGCAAAAGTTTAACTTTACAAGATATTGTTGGATTGTCTTCTAAAGTAGTTGAGCTCAGTTTTACTCCTATCAGCCATATGTAAGAGATCCTACTCCTCCTGATTCTCCACTATTTGTTATTGTCAACAGTTATTAATCTATCCAGTTAAATAGATAGTAATTAATATCCATACCCATAGCCATATTAATTTCTATTCCTTAGAGGAGATTGGAACCCTTTCTTCAGATGTTTATTGGCTATGTGTTCCCTTTTCTACAAAATCACTGTTTATAGTTTTATTCATTATTTTATTGGGTTAAAAATCACCTTATATCCTACATGTGAAGTATCTATTTATTTATAAAGTCTTTTGCCAAGAACAAAATCATGTTATTTGCAGGGAAATGGAGGCAACTGGAAAACATTATGGTAAGTGAGATTAGCCAGTCACAAAGAGTAAAGAAGCATATGTTCTCCCTAATATGCGGATGCTAGGGAAAAGATGGGGCATAGAAGGGTCTCCAGATGAAAAGGAGAGACCCTCGATAAGCAAAGAAGTTGATTTAATCATAGGGGGTGGACGGGGCAGGGGGACACCCTAAGGTACATGATGTACTTACACAATCATATCAAGGTCACTCACTGAACTGAACCTAAGAGGGAGGGAGGGCGAGGGAACAGGATGGGAATTGGGAAAGGGGTCAAATGAGAAATGCGTGCAAATATGTTGTTAACAATTTGTACCTAACAAAGATGTATGCTTACAACGCACGAATTATTACAATAAAAAAATTAAAAAAAAATAAAGTCTTTTGCCATTTTTCTCTATTGGGATGCTTGTCCTTTTTTGTTTATGGATAGAAGTTCTTTATTATATTTTTAATACTATTCTATAATGTTCTCAGTGAGTTGAAAACAACTTCTATTTTTTCTTTGACTTTCTTTGGAACATCTTTTAATGAATAAAAAATAAAATTTTCTTATTATAATAAAGTCCAATTCATCTTCAGATTTTTTTCTGTTATGGTTTCTGTCTTTAATTTTTTTGTATAATTCTTATAATTTTGTCAATACAAAACTTGCAGAACATCTTTTCTTAATTTATTCATAGGCTTGTTATAATTTTTTCCAGAATGGCATTTAGAGTTATTTTATACTTATGCTTAAGTTAATGTAAGTCATGTTGTACATTGTTCTGAGTCTAGGTTATAGATTCAGTAATTTGCTGCAAAATGTCATCCCTTTGTAAATCTCAAAATTAAAAAAAAAACACTTTATTTTAATATTTTTAATTTGAAGACAAAGTATTCATCTTTAAATGTAAGTACTTGCATCTGCTTATCTGCTTCTTCTATTTTACTGTTCTAGTTAAGATGATCTAGTGTCTAAGAGCCAGGCGTAGTGTCTAAGAGAGGGAAAACCTAGGTGAACATTGGCCTTGTATAAGAAATGTTTCAAGCTTTAATTTGGGGTTTGTTACATATTGTTTTGGTTAAAAAATTGACTTTGGTTAAAAAATAGTTTGTGTACTCTAGAAGGATTCTTTATGTACACCAGTTGATTTGTGAAGCCAAAAGCCCCTGGTGTAAATGTGCTACCCAGGATCCATTTCAAAACATTGCTTCCTCTTGCCAAGGTCAGCACAGCCACACCTGCTATCAGAAGTAACCAGAGAATGCCAGCATCCTCCCTCTCAAAAAGGCAGCCTCTTTTGCAACATTACATTTCAGCTCTTTTTTGTTTGTTTGTTTCTTGCTTTTCAATAATGGAAATTATTTTGTTTATCATTCTAAATCCAAGATGACAATTTTACAAGAAGTTTGGGAAGAGGAAAAAAGTTGGATTTTCTCAGAAAAATAGCAATTTCTTTTTATAGCAAGTTTTATTTTCATAGAAATTGAGAAAAGGACTGAAATGTCTTTAGATTTCCCCACTCTGGAGATCGATGGCTAAGTTGAACACTTTCTAACTTTGCAGCTTAAACCCAAACTCCAGGTGTAGAAGCTTTGTTAATTACTCATTTAATTTACCTTAATTTACTGAGCATACTTAGGGGTTGGTATTTCTCACCTTTCTAAGGGTGAACTCTCACTGTCCTTACTACATGTAATTAGGATAAAACCCTAGAATGGAGAGTTTTTTCTAAAAAAAAAAAAAAAAAAAAAAAAGGTAGACAAACACATGCAGAGTGAGTTGAAGCCAGATTTGGGCTGAATAAGACTTATGTGATCAGTTTACTTTTATTTCAAATGTGAGCCCTAAATGTGACCCTTTTGACCTGAGTACTCCTTCCTTAAATGGTAAACTAAACATTCATGAAAATTTGATGGTGAGGAAATTAGTACCTTCTTATGTTTCAGACTGTGAAATGGCACTTGGGGAGACTTTTAGAAGCAGGCAGAAGTGTGTGGCTCAAACCTGAAACCTTTCTTCCTTCAACCTGTAATACCTAGCTGAGCCAGCCGGCCACCCACAGAGACATTCTGACCAGACATCACCAGGATGCCGCCTAAAAAAGGTATTTCAAAATAAAAGCCTATTTGTGGAATACAATATTTTATTTGGAGGTATAAGTTTGTTTGCAAAAGTTTGATGATTTTTGTGGGGCGATTCTTCTGTTTCCCTGTGAAAAGATTCCTTTGTTTCTTGAGAAATTGGGAAGGGTTTAATATTTCTTTAGCTTCTTTTCTTTGGTGGATGTAGGATGTCACCAACAGGCTTGTGCTCAAATTTACCTTTTTTTCATTCAGGAAGATAGTGGGGAAAGCAAAACACACTGAGATTCCAGAACAGTCACTGAAACTCCAGCTTTTGTTAAAGGAAAGTCAAGAAAAGAGACATAAAATCATACCATGGGGAGTATTAACAGGAAGGAGTGAGACATATATTTCGGTTACTGTGACGTGCCTTAGGGTGTGCTTTCAGTATCATGTAGAGAACCATGTGTGGCACATTCAGCAGCCATTCTGTGATGTTTACGTAGCTTATGCTTAGATGTGTTTGCAGCAACATGTCAGTTCCCCAAAGACAAACTGGAAAAACTTGGACGCACATATTTGCTTCTGAGTATATAGTACGTTTAATCCAGGTAGCCTTGCGTTCAGTCTTCCTTTAGCTGGCTCATTTAGTCTTCGGATGGAAAGTGGAGACAGAGACCTCATTTAGAGATAATCTATTAAAGCCATCCAGCCTCAGGCCAGTATCTTGGGAAATCTAAGCAGTATCCTATTTATTATGCTTGGTTATTTTATTACATTTCACCTGGAACAATATGATTGAAGTGGATCATGCTTTCAGAAAACAAAAATAAAAATACGCACTTCATGTGCAGTTCTAGATGCCTGTCCTAAGAAACTACTGAAAACGACATATTGGCTTTCAGCAGGGTGAAATGGATTTTTCATTACTAAGGGCATCTAAGATAAGATGTTTTAGAATTTCCCACCCTGGAACCTAGGATCCTCAAGCTCCGCAGGCTATTTAGGTAGCCGTGGTCTTGGCAGGCTTTTGTTTTTTTTTCTTTCTTTCTTTTAAGATCTACAATTCTTACAAAAACTTGTAATAAAGCTGCAAAGCTACTCTGGCTCTCCTAAAGGCCAACCACCTTATTAAATAGGTCAGGTAAGAATTGCTTATTTCGCTGATTGATTAGTCTATGTATATCACTAATCTTACTGCTTTTATAATAATAGCTATCTTAACATTTAATACCTTTAATTATGAATATAACATATATTATTACACAAGTATATAAATTTTAGAAAAATATACTAAATGGTGCACCAATAGAAACACAGAATTCTACCACAGAAAGATCACTGTTGGCATTTTTGTATATTCCAAATGTTTTCCATGTTTGATTTATATTTAATAAAATGGACAGAATAAATATATAATAAGTGAATATACATGAAAAATATCAGTGTATCCTATAACTGTATAGTACATATAGTTATTATAAAATGAATAAAATGCATACAAATGAATTAATGCATAAATGAATGCAGCTTTACAGACATTGCTCAGGCTTCATAAGAAAGAAAAGTAATCACATTGACTCCTTTGGTTTCTATCCTGTCATAGTATCACAGCCATGGCTTCTGTTATTGAGTTCATGTTACATGCTAGGCTCTATACAATGTGCAGTGGCGAGTCACCATGTGGCTAGATGTGAAGCAATGAGAAGTGGTTTCTTACCATGATAGCTATGACTTTCAACACACTGTGAAGGAATAGAAGGGGTCAGATGGCAGGTGCATTGCTCAGGATGTGGAAATGCTCCACATAGGACATAAGAAAAACCGTGCTTAGGAGAAGGGCAAAGGAGATGAAGGAAGGCAAGTTTATCTATCTAGATCCCTCTTGTCTCCTATTTTCACCTCTTGGAGAGTTGACACACTTCCAAGTTACATTATACAGCCCCTTCAATAGGGCATTACTATGAGGTGCCAGATCCTACACTTGGTAGTTAAGTGTTTCATCCAGGTCTGGAGGTGGCAGAGGTCCTGAAACCTCTGGGCTTGCAGGGAGTCAACTCTGATGCATTCTTGGCACTTCAAGAACAAGTGATTATTAGGGCTAGGATGTTCCTGGAGTGTGGTGAGGAAGGGCATATTTGAGGAAATTTAATGAGTTATTTGAGTTTTATGTGTGACACAGAAGGGGAGGAATCCAAAAATATTTAATATGCAGAAATGGCAGCACTTGGTGAGACTGAATTTGGGAAGACGAGGGGGGAGGTGTCAGGAATGACTCCCAAGTTTCTAGCTTGGTCTACCAAGTAGGATGGAATTCTAATAAATAAAATAGGGAGGCAGCAGAAAGGAAAGGTTTGGTTGAGTTGTGGTTATAAGAGGGCCTTTAATTATTAGCAACAAGATCTATTTTTTTTTCTTCTAATCTAGCCTGTGCTTTCAGGCGAATTAGACACCACTTCTTGGATTTGAAATATCCTTTATTTGTGATGAATGGCCAGCATCCCTTAGACTGATAAAATATTGACACTTTTTTTCCCCATTTTCTTCATCCTACCTTCAAAATCAGCCTTACTGAGGTAATTTATGCACAATAAACTGTACACATTTAAAATGTACAACTTGGCAAGTTTTGTAAATGTTTATACATTATAATCACAACCATAATGAAGATTTCCATTTCTCCAAAATGTTTCCTCGTGCTCTTTCTGGCATAAATCCATGTATTCTGCCCCCAGCCCTCTATACTCTACCCCAGGATCCAAGTGATTGGTTGTCTGCTTTTTGTCACTATTGTTAGTTTACATTTGCTAGAATTTTCTACTCTTTCATGTCTGGCTCTTACATTTAGCACAGTGCTTTTGAGATTCACTCACATCGTTAGACACATCCATAGTTTGGTTCTCTTTATTGCTGAGTGGCATTCTATTGTGTGGATATTTCACAAATGGTTTATTCTCCCACCTGTTGATGGACGTTAGAGTTGTTTTTAATTTGGGGTCTCTACCGACATTTGAGAAGAACGAAGAACTTTTTGTGTGAACATATGGTTTGGAATTGCTGGGTTGTATATTTGTTTGATTAACTTCATAAGAAACTGCCAAATTGCTTTCCAAAGTGGCTATGTTATTTTGAATTTTGGCCAACATTGTCTGAAAGCTCCAATTAATCCACATTCTCACTAGAAGTTGGTATTGTGTGTAAATCTTTTTCTTTTCTCTCTTTCTTTAAAAATTTTTATACTCATTACATAGGTTAGAGAGTTTCATTGTAGCATACCTATACCTGCATGTGGCATAATTTTATCAATTTAATCCTCCAGAACCTCCCCTTGTTTTCTCCTCCTGATCCTCTGCCAGGATTCTTTTTAATTTTAGCCTTTTGAGAAAATGTGTAGTAGCACATCACTGTGGTTTCAATTTACTAAAGAAGTTTAATGTAGTTTTATGCTATTTTCTTTGCCCCATCTGTTCTTTGTACTTTGCCCTCTTTTCTTACCTTCATTTACATTAAGTACTTACATTAAGTATTTCATGTGGTGTGTGTGTGTGTGTGTGTGTGTGTGTGTGTGTGTGTGTGTGTGTGTGGTATTGGGGATTGAACCCAGGGGTATTCTATCTCTGGGTTACACTCCCAGCCCTTTCTATTTTTTATTTTAAAACAGGGTCTAAGTTGTTGAGGGTCTCACTAAATTACTGAGGCTGGCCCTGAATCTGCAACCCTCCCATTTGAGTATCCCAAGCATGGCAATTACAGGTGTGTGCCGGCATGCCTGGCTTATGTTAAATATTTTTATTCCATTCTTTCTTCACTATTTATTAAACATCTACAACTTTATATTGTCTTTCCTCTATAGAGGGTTTACAATATAAATCTTTAACATTTCAGTCTATCTTCAAATAGTAGCATACCACTTTACATAGACTTAAGAACCTCCCTGGAGTGTGTCATTTCCCTTCCTGAACTCTGTGTTATTTTCATACACTTCACTACTGTGTATATATGCTCTGTAATCAATCACTATCATTTTTGAGTTAATTATTCGATTATATTTAAAAAGATTTTGAAAAATAAGAAAGAAATTTTTATATTTACTCATATAGCTACCATTTTCAATGTTTTTCTTCAATATTTCAGATCCACATTTATCTCTGGTATCATTTTCTTTCTGCCTGAATAATTTATTTGAATATTTCTTATGGTACAGATCTGTTGGCAATGATTCTTTCAGCTTTCATGTCTGAACTCTTTACATTGCCTGAATTTTTGAAAGACATGTTTTGATGGATATAAAATTCTAGATTGATGGTTTCTTTCTCTTTCTACTGATGATTAAACCCAGGGCCATGTGCATGCTAGGCAAGCACTCTACAACTGAGCTGCATACTCATCTCTTTATATTTTTCATTTTGAGATAGAGTTTTGCTAAGTGTCCAGGCTGGCCTCTAACTTGTGATCCTTCTGCCTCAGTCTATGAAGTAGCTGGAATTACAGGTATGTGCCATCGTGTCTGGTTAGGTTGATAGTTTATTCAGTGTTCTAAAGATTCTTCTTTTTCATAGTTTCTGAAAAGAAGTCTGTGATCTTTTCTATCTTTGTACCATTATTAATGTTCATTTTATGCACTGAGCTTCTCATGTCTTTTATAATTTGATAGTTATTATCAAATTCAAAATAATTTTGATTATTATTTTCTCTCTTTTTGATTCCCACTTCCAGGAACACAATTACACAAATTCTAGATTGCTTAATATCTTTCCACAGGTCACTAATGTTTTTGTTTTTCATTTCTTAAATGTTATTTTCCTTCTATGTTTTTATATTTTATATTTGAATAAAAAATATATGTCCTCAAGTTTGGTGCTCCTTTCTTTGATGTCTAATCTATTTATCTCATCTAGCATATTTTTCATCTCAAATATTGTATCTTTTATGTGTAGAATTTGATTACATAATCTTCCTAATCATATGGAATATATTTATAACAGCTGTCCTACTGTCTCCCAATTCTTTCATCTATATCACTTTTGAATGTTTTCCGTGATTGACTTGATTGCTCTACTGGTGGGGGAGGGGCGTTGTTTTCCCCATTTCTTCCTTTACCTGATAATTCTTATTAAATGTTGACATGTTGAATTTTTATGTTTTTGTGTTCTGTATTATTCTGTATTTTTTAAAAATATTGTTGGATTTTTGTTTGTTTGTTTTGTGGTCTAGTTCAATTACTTGAAATCAGCAGAATGCTTTTGAGTTTTGTTTAGTTAGGGTAAGTTCAGAGCAGGGCCGATTTGATCTAGGCAATAACCTACTAAGAACTCTAAACAATGTCTATGAACTAGGAGGGCTCTCTGGTCTGACTAGTAGATAACCTAAACTAGTCCTAAACCTTGTGAGCTCCAGAAATTGCTTTGTCCAATCCTCTCTGGTGGGACTTTCCCTGGTCTCCATGTGTATTGTACATGTGTGCCATAACTTTACTGAGTCAAAGTTTGAAAGGATTAAAAGATCTCCAGATCTCTCTGCACATAGCTCCTTTCTGTTATTTTACTTTGTAAATTAGCTGGGTTGAATGACCTGCAATTAAGCCATGTCTTCTCCACTCAATGATACCCAAGCCTCTACTTGGGATTCCCTTCCCTGTGCTGCAGACCAGAAACTCTCCCTAGGAAAAAACATCAGGCTGTGTTTGGGGTCATCTTCATTGCTTTTGTTCTTTCAGAGATCACTGCTTTGGGTTATCTATTGAGCAGTGTCTGAAAAGAATGTTTCATGTGTTTTGAATGGCTTTCTAAGTTGCTTAAGATAATACTATAGTGATACATGCATACCCATGTTCATAGTAGCCCAATTCACAATAGCCAAGTTATGAAACCAACCTAGGTACCCATCAATAGACAAATGGATACTGGAAAAGTGGTATATACACATCATGGAATTTTACTCAGCCATAAAGAACAAAATTATGTCTTTTGCAGGAAAATGGATGGAACATTATGCCAAGTGATTTCAGCTAGACTCAGAAAGTCAAAGGTTGTATGTTTTCTCTCATATGTAGAAGTTAGAACAAAAATAGGAAGCAAAAGGGACTTAAGTCAAATGAGGAGAGAAACCAGTAGAATAGTAGAAGGGGACTAGGAGATAGAGGTAGGAAGGGGAAGAATGAGGACTAAAAAAGGAAACAGTTCCAATAAGGTTATGCCTGTACAAGAAGATTTCACTATCGATCTCAGTAGCATGAATAGGGAGGGAGAAAGGGGAAGTGAGGGTTGGCGGGCATATACAGAGGTAAATACATCAAGTAATGTATGCATGTATGTTTATATCACTTTGAATCTCACTAAAATGTACAAATTACATTCCATTAATAAAAGTATAAAGAATTAAAAATAAATCAATAAAAGATAAATGCATTCCTAGATACATTGTGGATGGAAGAAAAATTCCAATGATGTTTTTGTAACTTTAACTTAATTTAACTCACTTTAATTCAATTATTTGAGGATTCTTTCTAGTTTTAGATGATATAAATAGGTAAGTGAGAATATTTTGTAATTAAAGACAGTGCTCACAATCCTGATTGTTGTCAGTGATACAGAGTTTTAGTATCTCAGTTCCATATGTCAATATCCATAAATATTAGGTGTACCCACATTACCATTTAATATATTATAATGGGAAAAGAAAGATGAAATTCTACTCTTGTCTATGTCTTACAGTTATTGAAGAGATCTGAAGTACAGTCATGTGGTCTATACTGCTTTATTAATTGAAACAGTATTAATGATCTAAATCCAAATTGTCCAAAGCAATAAAAGAAATTCTTATGAAGAAGTTGAACCTCATAAATTTTCTCTCTCCTTAACATACTCTACAGTTTAATGGTTGCTTCAATTGGGAAATTTGTTTTAATGTTAACCTATATATTTAATATAAGTATATGAGAATTCTTCCTTTTCTGGCTGTGGTATCATAAAAGCCCACTTCCCATTTATGCAGAAACTCATATATACAATATTATTATTAAATTATCCTCATCTATCTTGTGTGAATAAGCTGTGTAGCTTTATTTTTAATTCATTTAAGACAGTATCCAATATTTATTGATTACTGAATACAATGAAATGTATAATAGACTTTCCTTGAGTTCAAGAAGCTTGTAACTTATTTGAATAGATGAAATAAATACATAGAAAAAGTTAAAAAAAAAACAGTACAATATCATAATGAGTAAGGTGTCTAGGTGCAGGGTATAAAGTGTCAATTGAATTATAGAGGTGATATATATTATGCAATTTCTCTCATTTTCACATCTTTAATTTTCTTCTATAACTCTCAGGTGAGCATTTCTTACTTTATCTAAATCCTTCCTCAGGTGTATAGCTGAAATTTTCAGCAGATGGGACTCAGATCAGTTCTGACTATATTGGGAGATGATATAGTTCTGTGTGTGCTTCCTAGACCTGTACCTGCTTCTCTTAGCAAAGTGTATAGTGGGACAAATGTTGGAATCTTGTAGTACCAGATGTGAATACTTTTTTCATTCTTTAAAAGCCTTATACCTTGAGTCAGTGCATTTGGAAATTTAGTTAAAAACCATATACTCCAGTTTAACTAGCTTAAGCTAAGATAGCAGGAAGACTCATGAAACGTAAAGGCAAAAATGAAGTTGAGCCTCAGTAATAGCTAGAACCAGAAAGGACTATAGAAAACCCATGGAGTTTACTTTGCTTCTTATTTCTGTCGATTTGTGTCATTCTTCCTGGCTGCATGTAGTTTTCTCCATTTTTCAGTAGATGTGACTGCTAAGTCTGAAGCTAACTGTGCCTAATTCTTTCATTTTTTTGGCAATCAGGATCATATGTATATTCTTATGTCATAGTTCTATTCACAGAAAATGGGGTGGTGGCAGGAAAGTTCCCAGAAACGCAGGAAGCTGGAACAATAAAGTGACAGTTGTTCACTATCACTAAGCATTTCATCTCTTTTATTCCATCTTACTCACTTGGTAAGTGGAGATAATGCCTATTTCTCAGTGCAAGATGTAATATACAGAGAGAATTCCATAACTCTTAGGTTGTGACTCTTAACTCTCTTCTTCCTTTCTTTCATTCTATCTTTTCACTCTGTTCTAGACAAATATATTCTATGTATGGTATAATATGTGGTACCTACAAATAGGAATATATTTTCACAAAACAGAATTTTTGAAAACAGGTTATATTTTTATCATTTTTCAGGTAAGGATCTCTATATTCCTCCTGAGACAAGTATATGCCATGGAAAGAACAGGAACTAGGTAACTTTGATGATAATTACCCCAAGAAAGTGACTTGCTGGGGTGAGGGTTGTGTAGCTACAGAGGAGCCTATGGTGTGACCTTTAGGATAGTATTTTGGGGGTGTTGAAAGGTTCTCAGGAAAATCCATTAACCAACTCAAGAACCCAGGTCCCCGCAGAACATATGGAGCTGCTTCTGAAGAACTCAGTGTTCCCAGGCTACAGTCATAACGGGAGCAAGGTGGCCATCCAGTAAGCAAGGATGCTTAACTTTTTGCTCTTCTTCCTTCTCCTCCTTCTTCTCCTCCTCCTCCTCCTCCTCCTTCTCTTCCTCCTCCTCGTCCTCCTCCTCGTCTTCCTCCTCCTCCTCCTCCATTTCCATTTCCCCTCTCCACTTTTCCTCCTCTTCCTCTTCCTTCTCCTCATCTTTTCTTCATTGTATTAGCCCAGGTCATGCAAGAATCAGAAGCTACATGGTAAGTGGAGAAAGAGGCATCAACCAGAAGAAATGATCAAAGAAATGCCTCTATTCCCTTTTCCACTTAGGTCTCCAAGACTCAGTCCTTGTCATGAGTGAGGAAGGAGAAGAAGATCTGATAGATGTGAGATTGTAGTAGACTGACTTGGTATTTTAATACCTGCAAATGAATCTGAATGATCAAAGTAAAGTGGTTCTTATAACTCAAAATGACCAGAAAGCTGAGCTGTTATCTTAGGTTGGAAAAGTGATTAAAGGTGGTGTTTGTTTACCTTTAAATAAATAACATACACTTTATTTTTTGTGAACTATAATTATAGTTAGTAGGGCACATAGTAAGTTTTGATAAAACATCCATTTCTTTTTTTCTCTTAAGGGAAGTAAGTAGAACCTTTAAGCAGGATAGCTAAAGAATTTCTTTTTTTTTTTTTTTTTTTTTTCGGTACTGGGGATTGAACCCAGGGGCATTCTACCTCCGAGCTACACCCCCAGCCCTATTTTTTTATTCTTTATTTTGAAACCGGGTCTCACTAAGTTGCAGAGTGCCTCACTAGGTAGCTGAGGCTGGCCTCGAACCCGGATCCTCCGGTCTCAGCCTCCCGAATGCTGGGATTACA
>PVLC010029014.1:6855-20637 GCA_004027655.1 Graphiurus murinus
GTACTGGGGGTTGAACTCAGGGGCATTCTACCTTCGAGCTATACCCCCAGCCCTATTTTTTATTCTTTATTTTGAAACCGAGTCTCACTAAGTTGCGGAGTGCCTCACTAGGTAGCTGAGGCTGGCCGCGAACCCGGATCCTTCGGTCTCAGCCTCCCGAATGCTGGGATTACAAGCGTGCGCCACCACGCCCGGCTTGTGGCCTCTTTTTTTAAATTTTATTTTTTTTATTTTTGCGGTACTGGGGATTGAACTCAGGGGCATTCTACCTCTGAGCTCTACCCCCAGCCCTATTGTTTATTCTTTATTTTGAAACCGGGTCTCACTAAGTTGCGGAGGGCCTCACTAGGTAGCTGAGGCTGGCCGCGAACCCGGATCCTCCGGTCTCAGCCTCCTGAATGCTGGGATTACAAGCGTGGCACACTGTGGCCTCTGAAAGTCCTGGATGTTCCGGGCTCTGTTCTGCAAAGCTACTGATTAGGAAGTGTCTTTTTCAAGGAATAGCCAACCTTGAAGCTAATCATTAAGATACTGGACCCGGAGGAGAGCAAAAGGCAGCCTTTGTCAGAGAACAGTCTTAGCCCGATAGGCGGCTTAGGCGGCTTCAATCAAGCTGTCACCAACACTAAACTAACGGGAGACTGACAATATTGCTTAGCTCGGCTGTGTGACCACCAAAATTATTAATTTTTTTTTTTTTTTTTTTTGGTACTGGAGATGGGACCCAGGGGCATTCTACATCTGAGCTATACCCCCAGCCCTTTTTAGTTTCTATTTTGGAAACAGTGTTTTATTAGGTTGCTGAAAGTCCCACTGAGTTGCTGAGGCTGGCCTTGAACCTGTGATCCTCCTGTCTCGGTCCCCCAAGTACTAGGATTGTGCACCATCGTACCCGGCTCCTATTCATTTTTATTAATTATTATTATTATTATTATTATTATTATTATTATTATTATTTGTGGTACAGAGGATTGAACCAGGGGCATTTTACCTTCCAGCTATACCCCCAGCTAGGGTCTCACTAGGTTGCTGAGGGTCTCACTGAATTGCTGAGGCTGGCCTCAAACCTGTAATCCTCCCATGCATTGGGATTACAGGCAAGCACCACCTCACCCAGCTTTGACAACTTACTCTAATTACCAAAATCAGCAAGAGAGAATGTCTGCATAAAGCTCTTATAATGCCAGGGGAAATCCTATTAATGTTTATTCCGTGGAATCTCTTGAACATTCTCAAACGAAAGTCCTACTACAATTGGCTTTTGAGTCCTGTAGTAGTTGGCTAGGGCTGACGCAGACTGGGAGGAACAAACAGCAGAAATCTACTTGCTCACAGTCCCGGATGCTGGAGGGCTGAGATCAGGGTGCTGGCAGCCTGGTTTCTTCTGAGGCCTCCTTTCTTGGTTTACAGTTTGCACTCCTGGTATCCCCCTTCCTCCTCCTCCTCCTCCTCCTCCTCCTCCTCCTCCTTCTACTGTGGTACTGGGTGGGGATTAAACCTAGGGGCATTCTACCTCCAAGCTACACCCGAGACTGATTTTATTTTTTATTTGGAAACAGGGTCTCCTTAAATTGCTGAGAGCCTTGCTAAGTTGCTGAGGCTGTCCTCGAACCTGGGATCCTCCTATTTCAGCCTCCCGGGTACTGGTAATACTGGTTGTGCCACCAAACCCAGCTGTCTCTTCATCTTACAACACCAGTCCTATTAGACTAGACTAGGGCCACACTCTTGTGACTCATTTAACCTTAAATACCTATTTATTTATTTTTGTGGTACTGGGGATTGAACTCAGGGGCATTCTACCTCTGAGCTACACCCCCAGCCCTATTTTTTATTCTTTATTTTGAAACAGGGTCTCACTAAGTTGCTGAGTGCCTCACTAGGTAGCTGAGGCTGGCTGTGAACCCGGATCCTCCTGTCTCAGCCTCCCAAATGCTGGGATTACAAGTGTGCGCCACCACGCCCGGCTTAAATACCTCTTTAAAGACTACATCTTGCTGGGCGTGATGGTGCATGCCTGTAATCCCAGTACTTGGGAGGCTGAGACAGGAGGATCACAGGCTCAAGGACAGCCTCAGCAAGTAGTGAGACTCATCAACCTAGCGAGATCCTGCTTCAAAATAAAACTAAAGTTGGGCATGGTGGCGCAGCTTGTAATCCCAGTACTTGGGAGGCTGAGACAGGAGGATTGCAGGTTCACGGCCAGCCTCACCTACTAAATGAGGCCCTCTGCAACTTAGTGAGACCTTGTTTCAAAATAAAGAATAAAAAATAGGGCTGGGGGTGAAGCTCGGAGGTAGAATGCCCCTGAGTTCAATCCCTAGCAACACACACACACACACACATACACACACACACACACACACACACACAAATAAATAAAAATGAAGACTACATCTCCAAATATGTCACGTTGAGAGTTAGGGCTTCAGCATATGACTTGCAGTGGAGGGGAACACAATTCCATAGTCAATCCATTCGGTCTTTTATACTCAAGGTAAAAGAGTGTTCTCTAGAAATACCAGCAGAAACACACTGATCGGCCATCCTGATTGCACACAAACAGCCATGACACTTGTGTCCAAGTCCCCAGAATTACAGAACCGGGAGGCGGCCGACATGCACCTTCGTTTTTCGGCTGATGAAACCGGAGCCGGTGTGGAGAAGGACGTGCGTAAGAGCCCCAGGGCCGGGGCTAGCCGGCACCTGCAGGAACACAGCGCGCCTTTGCGGTGGAGCCGCGCTGGACTGCCAAGCACCTGCGACTTCAACTGATCTTCCATGTCATCTCACCCCTGCTTTCTACTCCTGGAGTTCCACCAATGCGTTCATTCACACCCAGGAAATTGGCGACTCAGCGCATGCCAGGTACTTAGCTTGGAAATGCAGCTGGGAGGGAGTCTGACTTTTCTCATTTTATTTATTTATGTTATTATTATTATTATTATTATTATTGTTGTTGTTGTTGTTGTTGTTATTATTATTATTATTATTATTATTATTATTATTATTATTATTATTATTTTGCGGTACTGGGAATTGAACCCGGGGCATTCTACCTCTGAGCTACACCCCCAGCCCTGTTTTTTTTGTTTGTTTGGTTTTTTTTGCGGTACTGGAGATTGAACTCAGGGGCATTCTACCTCCGAGCTATACCCCCAGCCCTATTTTTTATTCTTTATTTTGAAACAGGGTCTCGCTAAGTTGTGGAGTGCCTCACTAGGTAGCTGAGGCTGGCCGCGAACCCGGATCCTCCGGTCTCAGCCTCCCGAATGCTGGGATTACAAACGTGCGCCACCACGCCCGGCTCCCAGCCCTGTTTTTTATTCTTTATTTTGAAACAAGATCTCACTAAGTTGCGGAGGGCCTTACTAAGTAGCTGAGGCTGGCCTCGAACTCTCATCCTCTGGTCTCAGCCTCCCAAGTACTGGGATTACAAGCATGTGCCACCACGCCCAGCATGACTTTTCTCATTTTATAGGTAAAGACATTCGAAAGGCTAAGTGACTTGCCAAGTGTCCCCAGCTAGCAAGATGCACGGCCAGCTGAGGATATGGATTTGAAAGGCCCGGTGCTGATTAACGGAACGGCTCATGTGATTGGTCATTGTGGAAGTTGATGAATGGAATGGCTCATGCGATTGGTCATTGTGGAAGCTGATGAATGGAATGGCCCATGCGATTGGTCGTTGTGGAAGCTGGTTCCTCGACTCTTTCCCACCCCCACAGGACATCGCTGCAGGGTCAACAACAGGTGTGGAAAGAGGCCAGCACAGGCTGGGCGTGGTGACGCATGCCTGGTATCCCAGGACTTGGGAGGCTGAGACAGGAGGATGACAGTCTCAGCAACTTAGTGAGACCCTGTTTCAAAATAAAGAATTAAAAAAAAAAAAAAATAGGGCTGGAAGCATAGCTCAGAGGTACAATGGCCCTGGGTTCCATCCCCAGCACCATACACACACACACACACACACACACACACACAAAGAAACAGGGATTTTCTAGGTTGCTGAGAGTCTTGCTTGGTTGCCAAGGCTGGTCTCAAACCTATGATCCTTCTGTCTCAGCCTCCCAAGTACTGGGAATACAGGTGTGCACCACCACACCTGGCTCAGAAGATTTTTAGAAACCAATTTATACATTCCGCAGAAGCTTAGAAAAACAGAAGAACTGAAGAATGTGGTATCTGGAAACAAGATTTTCTTGTTTTCCTCCTGCATATTTTCAAGGCTCAAAATTGAAAAGCAAGTACTGTGTGTTTTTTTGTCCTTTTTAACTTTTTTCATACTTTTATTGGTGTGTTACAGTCTCACATAATGTAGATCATGGCGGGCTTTCCCTTGGCTCCTTCCCCATCTCCCCAACCTCCCTGATATAGGATATTGAGACTGGCATTGGTATTCTCACATAGGCACAAAATGTCAGTACTTGTGCTGGGCATGGTGGCACATGCTTGTAATCCCAGCATTTGGGAGGCTGAGACAGGAGGATCCGGGTTGGAGGCCAGCCTCAGCTGCTTAGTGAAGCCCTCCACAACTTAGTGAGACCCTGTTTCAAAATAAAGAATAAAAAATAGGACTGGGACAGTAGCCTGGAGGTAGAATGCCCCTGGGTTCAATCCCCAAGACCACAAAAAAAGAAAAAAAAAATGTCAGTACTTTTGTCTTCTTTGTTTATCTTTTTGTCTCCCTCGAGTGGCTCCTTCCTTCCCTTCTCTTGGTCTCCAGTTGCCGTCTCTATCTGGACAGGAAAGTCAGGTGGCAGCAGAATCACCCCAACATCCTCCCTGGATTCAGTGAGCGGTGGGGCCAGCCTTCTACAGCCGTAATGCAGCAACAGTGAGCAGTACCTGGGCGGCTCCCTGCCCCGGCCTTTGGTCCACACTGCCGGCAGGCGTGTCTCCACCTGAGCCCCAGGCCTCCCACACCTGAGCAGGGCTCCAAGCTCGGTTTTGGTGATATGATCTGCTTTCCTTCTTTTCTTTTTTTGGTATTGGAGAGTGAACCCAGGAGCATTCTAACTGTTTTATTTTGAAAGAGGGTTTCACTAAACTTAGACCCCGAGAGTCTTGTTAAGTTGCTGAGGGCTGGTCCTGAGCCTGCATCCTCCTGTTTTTTATTTTATTTTATTTTGCAGTGGGGATTGAACCCAGGGACATTCTACCTGTGAGCCCTTATTATTTTTATTTTTATTTATTTATTTTTTGGTACTGGGAATTGAATCCAGAGGCATTCTAACTCCAAGCTATACCCCCGGCCTGATTTTATTTGTTATTTGGAAACAGGGTCTCACTAAATTAAGAGCTTTGCTAAGTTGACAAGGCTGGTTTTGAATCTGAGATCATTCTGTCTCAGCCTCCCACGTACTGGGATTACAGGCATACACCACCCTGCCTGGCTCAGACCCCCCCCCCTTTTTTTTGTAGTACTGGGGATGGAGCCCAGGGGCATTCTACCTTTGAGCTACACCCCCAGCCCAATTTTTATTCCTTATTTTGAAATAGGGTGTCACTAAGTTGCTGAGGCTGGCCTCAAACCCACAATTCTCCTGTCTCAGCCTCCCAAGTACTGAGATTACAAGCGTGCGCCACCACACCCAGCTCAGACCCTTTATTTGAAACAGGGTCTCACTAAGGTGCTGAAGGTCTTGCTAAGTTGCTGAGGCTGGCCTCAAACCTGCAATCCTCCTGTCTCAGCCTCCTAAGTACTGGGATAACAGACCTGCACCAGCATCCCACTGTAACAATTAATTTTGTCTAGTAGAGGATATAAATCTCTGTAATTCAAATTTTTTTTCAGTACTAGAGATTAAACCCAGGGGCATTCTACCTCCAAGCTACACTCCCAGCCCTATTTTTTAGTTTTTATTTTGAAACAGGGTCTCACTAAGTTACTGAGGGCCTCACTAAGCAGCTGAGGCTGACCTCAAATCTGCGATCCTCCTGTTTCAGTCTCCCAAGCGCTGGGATGACAATGGTATGTCACCACGCCCGGCTTTGTAATTCAATTCTTATTTGGACCAGGCATAACATCTTACTGACTTCTTATGAATCAGGGAGATGAATAAAAACCTTTAGCAACGGCTTATTTCACATTTGCGTAAGTCACGATTTGGCCTTTTGAAATGATAATTTAGCATCCTGACAGATGTAAAATGCTTGCCGTGCCAGAGAACCTCAGGTAATAGCTGTGGTTATCATCTCACTGGCAGACTGAGATACAGATGGGCAAGGCCGTGGGGTCAGTTCAGAGCCTAGACCAGGGCCGGGGGGATTCTCTTGGGACAAGTCCTGGCTGAATGCCTCGTTTATCCCTTATCTTGGGCATCTTTGGGGCACGAGCTCAGAGCCCCACCTGGAAAAATGGGGGAGCTCATGACACAAAATATGAGCTGAATAGCCGCCTTGGGGGAGATGGGACATGTCCCTGGACCTGAGGACATCTTCCGCCAAGGACACTGGTGTCATCAGGATGCCGTGGCTCACCTCAGCTCTTGGCCTGGTTCTGTATCCTGGACCCAGCCAGAAACGCAGCTGCCAACAGCTCCAGGTCCCGTTCCCAAGGTATTCCCCAGAGAGAAGGATGAGGATGTTCTCATCTTTTTTTTTTTTTTTTCCTTTGGTTTTAGGGATTGAACTCAGTGTTGGTGCAAGCATATAATTCCATATAAACCTGGGAGGCTGACACAGGAAGATCACAGGTTCAAGGCTAGCCTCAGCAACTTAGCAAGGCTCTTAGCAACTTAGCAAGACCCAGCTTCCAAACTAAACTAAACTAAACTAAAATGGAGCTGGAGAGTGTAGCTCAGAGGTAGAATGCCCCTGGGTTCAATCCCCAGCAACACACACACACACACACACACACACACACACACACACACCTAAATAAATAATAAAACCCAGAAAAATGAAAGCTTGGTTCCTAGTGGCAGGAAGAAAGCCTCAAATAAAATCAGCTTTTGTGAGCTGGGTATGGTGGCGCACGCTTGTAATTCTAGTACTTGGGAGGGTAAGATAGGAGAATCCAGGTTTGAGACCAGCCTCAACTACTTAGTGGGCCTCACGAAGTAGCTGAGGCTGGCAGAGAACCTACAATCCTCCTGTCTCAGTCTCCCAAGTACTGGGATTACAAGCGTGTACTACCACGCCTGGTCCCCAGTCCTATTTTGTATTCTTTTTTTTCCCTCTGTAGTGGGGATTGAACCCAGGGGCATTCTACCTCCAAGCTACACCCCCAGTCCTATTTTTTATTCTTTATTTTTGAAACAGGGTCTCACTAAGTTACAGAGGGCTTCACTAAGTAGCTGAGGCTGGCCCTGAACCTGCAATCCTCCTATCTCAGCCTCCCAAGTACTGGTATTACAAGTGTGCGCCACCATGCCCGGCTTTGGATTTTTTTTATTTTTTAATGAATTTTGTGTCAGTGACAGAATGAAGCATCTCAGGCATTGCAATCTCCAATTCGTGTCATGGTGAAGTTCCCTTTGTAAATTGGAAACGAGCCTACTGTCTGCTCAAGTTCTAAGTATTCTTCCGTTCGAGCAAGGAGTCAAGACTCCGCGCTCACCGGGGTGTTTGGTGAGTAGCTGTCGCTCGACAGGCAAACCACCCCGGTGAGCTAGCGATGCTGGTTGGGAGTTATAATTTAATACTGTGGACATTTCCTCATGCCTTCCATTTTTTTTTTTTTTTTCAGGGATTGAATCCAGGGGCATTCTACCTCCGGGCTACACCCCCAGTCCTATTTTTTATTCTTTATTTTGAAACAGGGCCTCACTAAGTAGCTGAGGCAGGCCTCGAACCCAGATCCTCCTGTCTCAACCTCCCAAGTACTGGGATTGCAAGTGTGTGCCACTATGCCTGTCATGCCTTCCCTTTTGTCTGAGGACAAAGCATGCCGAAAGAAAAACAAAATCCCAGCGGGGCATGGTGGCGCATGCTTGTAATCCCAGCATTTGGGAGGCTGAGACTGGAGGACCCGGGTTCGCGGCCAGCCTCAGCTACCTAGTGAGGCCCTCCGCAACTTAGTGAGACCCTGTTTCAAAATAAAGAATAAAAAATAGGGCTGGGGGTATAGCTCGGAGGTAGAATGCCCCTGAGTTCAATCCCCAGTACTGCAATAACTAACTAACTAACTAACTAACTAACTAAATAAATAAATAAATGAAGGCTGGGGTCTGGGGGTGCCGCTCAGTGGCGGATCGCTCACCCAGCGTGCACGAGACCCTGCACAATACATACATACATAAATAAATAAACAAAAATGAATGATGCACATAAATGCTTGTAGGGAGAAGATTAGGACTTAACCACTGTCTATTGACGTTGTAATAGGCATACTTACGGGGCTCTGCTATGCACATGAATCGGGCACGCTTTTATAGCCAGGAATAATTTACTGCATAATGTCTGCCAGTAAATCTGAGAAGATGATGATCCTGATGTGTCTTGTCAGAAAGGAAGCACTGGGCTGTGGAAGGGCACGGGACCCATAAATAAAGGCTCCCACGTCCGAGTGCAGATGGAACAATCGGGTGCTTTCTTTTTTCTGGCTTCTGTTCTCTCCTGGTGTGGCCTGGGGTTGAGCCCCTTCACCTGGCTGCTCTACTTTTTGTTTTGCGGCGTGGGGGCTGCCATCCAGGGCCCCACACACCGAGAGGCACCCCCACCCCTGGACTTGATTTTGGTTCCCCAAGATTCACAACCCCAATGTTATTTGCAATAGAGTTCTCACCAAACAGAGCTTCTCCCTGTCCAAGGGTATTTGTCAAGTTTTTATTTTTTTTCCTGTTTGTTTGGGGTTTTTTTTGGGGGGGGGGGCACTTGGGATTGAACCCAAGGACACTCTACCATTCTATTTTCTTTTTTTTTTTTTTTTGCGGTACTGGGGATTGAACTTAGGGGCATTCTACCTCCGAGCTATACCCCCAGCCCTATTTTTTATTCTTTATTTTGAAACCGAGTCTCACTAAGTTGCGGATTGCCTCACTAGGTAGCTGAGGCTGGCCGCGAACCCGGATCCTCCGGTCTCAGCCTCCCGAATGCTGGGATTACAAGCGTGCGCCACCACGCCCGGCTACCATTCTATTTTCTACTTTATAATTTTTTTTTTGCGGTACTGGGGATTGAACTCAGGGGCATTCTACCTCCGAGCTACACCCCCAGCCCTATTTTTTATTCTTTATTTTGAAACAGGGTCTCACTAAGTTGCAGAGTGCCTCACTAGGTAGCTGAGGCTGGCCGCGAACCCAGATCCTCCGGTCTCAGCCTCCCGAATGCTGGGATTACGAGTGTGCGCCACCACGCCCGGCTTACTTTATAATTTTGTGTATGTGAATCTTTAAAAGTGAGCTTTGAAGCCGGGCGTGGTGGCGCACGCTTGTAATCCCAGCATTCGGGAGGCTGAGACCAGAGGATCTGGGTTCGGGGCCAGCCTCAGCTACCTAGTGAGACACTCCGCAACTTAGTGAGACTCGGTTTCAAAATAAAGAATAAAAAATAGGGCTGGCGGTATAGCTTGGAGGTAGAATGCCCCTGAGTTCAACTCCCAATACTGCAAAAAAAAAAAAAAAAAAAAAAAAGTGAGCTTTGTGTGTGTGTGTGTGTGTGTGTGTGTGTGTGTGTGTGTGTGTGGTATTGGAGATTCAACACAGAGCATTCTACCTCTGAGCTACTCTCCCAGCCCTATTTTATAGTTTTGTAACAGGGTCTCACTAAGTTGCTGAGGCTGGTTGTGAACCTGTGATCCTCTTGTCTCAGCCTCTCAAGTACTGGGATTACAGGTGTGTACCATTACGCCGGCAAAAGTGAGCATCTATTTTATTTATTTATTTCTATTATGTTTTTTTTTTCGGTACTGGGGATTGAACTCAGGGGCATTCTACCTCTGAGCTACACCCCCAGTTCTATTTTTTATTCTTTATTTTGAAACAGGGTCTCACTAAGTTGCAGAAGGCCTCACTAAGTAGCTGAGGCTGGCCGTGAACACGGATCCTCCAGTCTCAGCCTCTCAAGTACTGGGATTTCAAGTGTGCACCACCCCCCCCCCGGCCCTATTTTTTATTCTTTATTTTGAAACAGGGTCTCAATAAGTTGCAGAAGGCCTCACTAAGTAGCAGAGGCTGAGCCGGGTGTGGCGGCGCACGCTTGTAATCCCAGCATTTGGGAGGCCGAGACCGGAGGATCCGGGTTCGCGGCCAGCCTCAGCTACCTAGTGAGGCCCTCCACAACTTAGTGAGACCCAGTTTCAAAATAAAGAATAAAAAATAGGGCTGGGGGTATAGCTTGGAGGTAGAATGCCCCTGAGTTCAATCCCCAGTACCGCAAAAAAAAAAAAAAAAAAAAAAAAAAAGAGTAGCAGAGGCTGGCCGTGAACATGGATCCTCCAGTCTCAGCCTTCCACGTACTGGGATTACAAGCGTGCGCCACCACGTTGAGCATCTATTTTAATAAAACCGATGACAGCAACAGTGGTGTTATTTCCGTGTTGGAAACCATATTAATATAGCATGTATTTCGCTGCACTGCACGGCTGCACACAGCCCTTCTAGCTATCTGATCTCCCTGGACAGAACTCGCAGCTGCTCACGCACAGGGCGGTGGGCCGCCCACACCCTAGTTCTGGTGCTCCGTCTCTCTGCTGCGTGGTAAAGTACCCGTCACAGCTAAAGTCCGCAGAGCGCTGTATTTGCAAGAACACATGACCCTGGTTCAGTATTGCTTCCTCCTCTCTGCGTTTCTATTTCTTTCTCATAAAACTGAGCTTCAAACAATAGACATTTATGGAGCATCATTTGGGTGCTGGTCCTGTGGCTGGGTGCTAGGAGCCCAAGTACCTCCCCGCTTCCCTCTGAGCGGTAATGGGAGAATCAATTCCTAAATGAGCAAAAATATCACAGGAAAGGGAATTCCAGGGCCTGAGCAGTACTTTCAGCGGTTTCATTAAGTACAGGAAATGAAGCTGGATGCATTATGAAATATCACAAGTTGTAGAATGTGGTTAAGAACCGAGGCTCATAATCAAATCACCTGATTTCAAATCCTGGTTCCATGAGAATTTGGGGTGTGTGTGTGTGTGTGTGTGTGTGTGTTAACTTCTCTTTGATTGAGTTTCCTCCATCTATAATATGGGAACAAAAACTGTGAGTCTCCTTATGCGGTTGCTGTGGAGGGTAAATGGGTTATTCTCTGTAAAATATTTATTATTATTATTATTATTATTATTATTATTATTATTATTATTATTATTATTATTTGGTGCTGGGAATCAAACCCAGGGACATTCTGTCTCTGAGCAATAGCCTCAGTCCTGTTATTTACTTAGTTATGTATGCATGCATGTATGTATGTATGTATGTATTTATTTATTTTGCCATACTGGGGATTGAACCCAGGGGCATTCTACCTCCGAGCTACACCCCCAGCCCTATTTTTTATTCTTTATTTTGAAACAGGGTCTCACTGTTGTGGTGAACCTCACTAAGTAACTGAGGCTGGCCAAGAACCTGGGATCCTCCTGTCCCAGCCTCCCAAGTACTGGGATTACAAGCGTTTGCCACCATACCTGGATTTTTTTTTTCGTATTGGGGATTTAACCCAGGGACATTCTACCTCTGAGTTACACCCCCAGTCCTTTTGTTGTTGTTGTTACTGGAGATTGAACCCAGGGGCATTCTACCTCTGATCTACAGCCCTAGCTCTTTTTATTTTTTATTTTGAAACAGTCTCACTAAATTGCTGAGGCTGGTCTCAAACCTGTGATCCTTCTATCTCAGCCTCTCAAATACTGGGAATACAGAAGTGTTCCACTACACCAGGCCCAAAACATTTATTTATTTATTTATTTATTTATTTATTTATTTATTTATTTATTTTATTTTTTTGCAGTACTGGGGATTGAACTCAGGGGCATTCTACCTCTGAGCTACACCCCCAGCCCTATTTTTTATTCTTTATTTTGAAACCGGGTCTCACTAAGTTGCGGAGCGCCTCACTAGGTAGCTGAGGCTGGCCACGAACCTGGATCCTCCGGTCTCAGCCTCCCGAATGCTGGGATTACAAGCGTGCGCCACCATGCCCGGCTCCAAAACATTTATTTTAAGCCACTGAGATATAAGCATTTTTCTTATCACAGCATATCTTTGCATAAACCTATAGATATATCAATTCTAGCCAGTGTAAAGCCACCTGTAAACCCAGTACTTGGGAGGCTGAGACAGGAGGATCGCAGGTTTATGTCCAGCCTCAGCAATTTAGTGAAGCCCTCCACAACTTAGTAAGACCCTGTTACAAAATAAAAAATAAGGCTGGGAATGTAGCTCTAAGGTAGAATGCCCCTGAGTTCAATCTCCAGTACCAAAAATATAAATATAAAAAATAAAATAGGATTGGAGGTGTAGCTCAGAGGTAGAATGCTTCTGGGTTCAATCTCCAGTAACACACACACACACACACACACACACACACACACACACACACAAATAAATAAAAGCCAGGCGTGGTGGCACTACCTAGGAGGCTGAGACAGGGATTGCAAGTTCACGGGCAGCCTCAGCTACTTAGTGAGGCCCTCCGCAACTTAGTGAGACCCTGTTTCAAAATAAAGTATAAAAAATAGGTTTAGAGAGCTGGGTGTGGTGGTCCATGCTTAAAATCCCGGTACTTGGGAGGCGGAGACAGGAGGATCCAGGTTCTTGGCCAGCCTCAGTTACTTAGTGAGGCTCTCCACAACTTAAGGAGATTCTGTTTCAAAATAAAGAATAAAAAAATAGGACTAGAGGTGGAGCTCGGAGGTATAATGCCCCTGAGTTCAATCCTCAGTACTGTAAAAAAAAAAAAAAAAAAAAGAGAGAGAGAAAACAAAAACTTGCGCGTGTCGCATGGCCAACACTAACTGGTTTCCTCTCTGACAGGCCACTCATCTTGTCACACTGAGACCTAAGCTTAAAGAAAGGAAAGCCCTGGTCTGCGACATGCTGCTCACCTAGTGTAGAGAAAAGAGAGAGATAGTGCAACTGTATCTGCACCACAGACTTTTATTTTTTTGGTGCTGGGGACTGAACCCACCCCTGTGCTACACCCCCAGCCCTATTTTTTTTTTTAATTTATAAACAATAGAAATTTATTGCTCATGATTCTGGGGGCTACAAAGTCCAAGATCAAGATGCCAGCAGGTTTACTGTTTGGTAGGGGCTTATTCCTCATAGATGGTGCCTTCTATGTGTTCTTAACATAGTGAAAAGGCAAGAAAGGGGCAACCAAGCTCTCTCAGGCCTCTTCTAGAAGGGCACTAATTTCACTCACAAGTTCTCTGCTCCACCTCTTATAATGCTCCGATATATTAGGGATTAGATTTCAAGTATGAATTTCACAGGGACATGAGCATTCAGACAATAGCAGGATCTACTAGGTTCAGTTGGTTTATAATGTCATTCAAATCCTCTATTTCCTTAATGATCTTCTGTCTAGATGTACTATTCATTTTTTGGAACTAGGTACTAAAGTCTCCATTTATTATTTTAGGATTATCAATTTCTCTATTTTATTTTTTTGGTACTAGGAATTGAACCCAGGGGCATTCTACCCACAAGCTACACCCCCAGCCCGATTTTATTTATTATTTGGAAATAGGGTCTCACTAGGTTTCTGAGAGCCTCACTAAGTTGCAAGGCTGGTTTTGACCCTGCAATCCTCCTGTCTCAGCCTCCTAGGTACTGGGATAACAAGTGTGCACCACCAGGCCCGGCTTATTTCTTTTTTTTTTTTTTTTTTTTTTTTTTTTTTTTT
>PVLC010029015.1:5000-20511 GCA_004027655.1 Graphiurus murinus
TAGAATGTTTATATAGCACCAATTTTTCAACAATTATCAACTCATGTCCAATCTTATTTCATCTATACTTCTATATCTTCTTATCATATCAGACTATATGGGAGCAAATGCCACACAACCCATCATTTTCATAAGGTGTGTTTGTGTTTGTGTGTGTGTGTGTGTGTGTTTATTAACTCAGAGGCTTTCTACCTCCAAGTTATATCCCCAGCCCTATTTTATTTTTATTTTGAAACAGGGTTTCACTAAGTTGATGAGAGTCTCACTACTTGCTGAGGCTGTCCTAGAACCTGTGATGCTCCTATCTCTGCCTCTGAAGTACTGAGATTACAAGCATGTACCACCAAGCCTGGCTTCATAAAGTTTTAGTGAAAACAGGGAGGCAATTATTTTAATAAAACCATACCTGGGTAATTGTGTGAATATGTGTGTGTGTGTACGTGCGTGTGTGTGTGTGTGTGTGTGTGTGTGTGTGTGTTACTGGGAATTGAACCCAGAGGTATTCTACCTTCAAGCTACACTGATTTTTATTTCTTATTTGGAAACAGAGTCTCACTAGGTTGCTGAGAGCCTCACTAAATTGCTGAAGCTGTCTTCAAACCTGCAATTCTCCTGTCTCAGCCTCCCAAGTACTAGGATTACAAGTGTGTACCATGCCTGGCTTATACCTGGGTAACTTGATCCTTAAGGTACTGATTCATTTAGTTACTACTCACTGAGATTAGAACCATGTTACAATATATTTTTCAAAGATGACTGTAAGGTCTTCCATTCCTTGTTCTCTTATTACACTATAACTTTGATGATCCTCCCATGGAGAAGTAGGCTATAAATTCCCTCCAATTGAGCCTGGGTAACACAGAACTTAAATTTTAAGACTTCTAAGTGAAGTCATAAGGTCCAAGTGAAATCCTATGAAGTCACATAATTTATAGCTGTTCTTGGAGCTGTAAATAGGATGCAGTCGCCATGCTCTGAGAACACTAAGCTCCCTGGGAAGGCTGCATGTGGCTCTCCAGGTGATCATCTCAGTGATGAGACCAGCTGTCAGATGTGTGAGTGAATAACCATCAAATGATCCCTTCACTTCAGCTGTTCATTCAGCCACCAGCCAATGAACCCAGCTTTTGTGTCTTCCCAATTGAGGCCCCAGATATTGTGTTGTGAAGACAAGTGTCATCATTGATCCCTGCTCAAATTGCAACTTCACGTGATAAGTAAGTGGTTTTTGTTTTAGTCAACTAAACCTTTAGGTAGTTTGTTAAACAGCAATAGATAACTGATACACTACTTGATCAAAGTTAGGTGTAAGACTACTTACATTCTTCCTTTCCTCCTCTTTTCGTCCTCCCTCTCATTATGTTAAACGTACAACATTGGAAGACTAGAGACAATTTAACAAACTGGTCCTTACTATTTAAACTTAGTCCATAAGCTATTCCTCAATATGCCTATTAAAAATAATAAAAAATATGACTATACCCTTTCTGTGACTATGCAAAAGATCATTGCATTTCTTCCACACGAGAAATTCTTATGTTAAATTTTAACAACAATACATTTTTTTTTCCTCTATATTTCATGCTAGCTCACAGTTTCCCGTTTTAAGTGAAGTGAATTAAAGGCTGAAAACATTCAGGTGATTCCATTTAGCCAAACATTTCCAGAATTAGGTTTTATTTTTCTGCTTGAATAATAATACCAAGCAATACAGTAGCATACTGAAGATCTGATTATTTAATGAAAGTCAGTTTGGATCATAATGATCTTTTTAATTTCCAAGTCTTTAATTACCTCAAATAGTTACTTTTTGACATGAATAAGAAAAAGTAAAACTACACATACCTACTGAGCTAGTTGTTAAGCTGTGTATAATGGACAATTATGTAGAACAATAATTTTAGATTGTCAGTGCAGTATCAAATGTAGAAAGACATAAAATAAATTCCTACTTTTAAGTTCCTGCCTAATTATAAAAAAATTGAAAGTAGATAGATACAGTTAGCTAAGGGAGCCTAGGAGAGATGTAAAATGGTTTAGTAGAATGATATAAATCAATATAAAATGGCTTTTAAAAGCAATAGAAAACATAAATATGGTGTGAAAAATTAAAATAAAGATGAGAATGGCAAAGAAAAATGAAATAATTAGGATAAAAATGTTAAACAGTATAAAGTATTAGGAATATGCTGTAAAAACCAAGGAAGCTTTATTTTCAGTAAAAGTTGGTTATAAGAATATAGAGGAATGAATAAATAAAACTTAACATATTTTATTCATTTTTGTGAAGAAGCAATATAAAGTGACATTCCAAAACAGAATATAGAGTTGTGGGCGGGGGAGCATTCTAAGGGATCAAACTGAAGGGGCAAGGCAAGTTTTTCACTGAATTTCATAAGCTCTGAAGTCACTGCAAAAATATTACAATTTTTGCCTAATGCTTCCAGAGAAGGAAAGTCCTCAGCAAGTAGCTCCATTATAGATAAACCTATTCCTCTGGTTCATAAATTTGAACTTGATGATATATTTTTACCTAAAGCCAAAACAGTCTCCAATTGTCATGGTTGCTCTACTGTCATTCAAGAGGTGTATCCAGAGAAAAAAATTTGCACTCTTCTCACATCCAACTGCTATGCTACCTGTTGCCCACTCACTGCAAAATAAATTCACTAGACACAATTAACTAGACAAAATAAATTCACTAGACACAACCCCATTCCTTATCAAGGATGTTATAACTGCCATTGTGCATCTTTTTGTATAATTGTATTGGTTCATTATAATTATTTATCATGTGAGATCCAAAGTTATACAAACAAATACACATCACTTGGTGTATTTCCCTGCCCATACCACCCCACTTCTACCTCTTCCCTCCCTGTACCTGTTAGTGAGAAAGGTAGTGACACCGTCAGATGTAGACATAGCATTATTTGAATCGTTTCCTTCCTCAATCTTTCTTTATCATCTCTCTGTCTCTCTTCCCCTACCCCTTCCACTATCCTACTGGTCTCCCTCCTCATTTATCTCAAGTCCATTTGGTTCCTTATTTTCTCTCTAGCTTCCACATATAAAAGAAAACATGTGATTTTTGACTTCCTGAGACTGGCTGACCTCACGGCATAATATTCTCTAGTTCCTTCCATTTTCCTGAAAATGACAAAATGATGTTCTTTTTATGACCAAAGAAAAACTCTGTTGTTTTGAGCTGGGTGTGCTGGCACACACCTGTAATCCCAGTACATGGGAAGCTGAGACAGGAAGATTGCAGGTTTGTGGCCAGTCTCAGCAACTTGCTGCATGCCTCCGCAATTTAGTGAGATCCTGTCTCAAAAAAAAAAAAAAAAAAAATTAAAATGGGTTGGGTGTAGCTTGGAGTTAGAACGCCCCTGGGTTCAATCCCCAGTACCACACAAAAAAAATTCTATTGTGTGTATATACCACATTTTCTTTATCCATTCATCTGTATCCGTATGTAGAAGAAATAAACTAGAACTCTATCTCTCACCCTGCACAAGAGTCAACTCAAGATAGATAAAAGACCTAGAAATCATACCAGAGGTCTTGCAATTACTAGAAGAGGGCATAGGACCCACTCTCCAACATATAGGCACTGTTAGAGACCAGTGCCTCAACAAGACACCTAAAACTCAGGAAATAAAAATGAGATTAAATGAGATAGCATGAAATTAAAAAACTTCTGTGCAGCAAAGGAAACCATCAAGAGTCTGAAGAGAGAGTCTACAGAATGGGAGAAACTCTTTGGGAACTACTTCTTTGACAGATAACTAATGATAACTAATACCTAGACTATATAAAGAATTTAAAAAGCACTAAATAAACAAATAATCCAACTAAAAATGGTCAATGTGTGCCTTTAAAACCACAAAGTAGAAATGGTTACAGCTGCTCTTATTTTGAAGCCTCACACTATACAGTTTTCTCAGCAACTAAAGTTGGCTTCATTTTATGCTGTAATTAGAATTGATTACTACACATCATTATAACATAACAGACATAGAATAAAATCAATTACAGCAATAGACTTTGCTGCCAATATTTAGTAATTTCCTGTTACCCTGTTAAGTCAGTTATTTTCAACTGCATGATCACATTGAGAAAATGATTTTTTATAGGAATCCATTCTTTTGCTGTAAAAATAAATACATTTTTTATTTATTTCCAACAAAAGATATCTTCTATTTCAGTACAACTTTTTCTCTCCAGCCCTCTCCAGAAAGGAACATCTAGATAAAAGACATTAGGAAAGACAAAGGGAATTATCCACATGTTAAAGCCAGTTTGTCTGAATTCAGTTGAAGACTGATTAAGCTTCAGGAGCTCCTTGGGGATGAGATAGAGAAGAATTGGGTTGATGTATGGCGAATGCTTCATCGTACACTGTTGGTAGTTTTGATTTCAACATGGAATGAACATATTAATTATTCAACTATTAAATTAGTTAAAGATTTCAAATAATTTAAACTAACCAAACAGGCTGCCTTAAAATCTCTGAGATTTTCCTTGAGTTTTCTGAATAGTGGTAACAAATACATAGCCAAAGTAAAAGAGCTGGGATACATCAGCTATCAATTAAGAAGCCTATGGTTTGGTGTCTGATTGGAAAAGTCACCCAACTGGCCCTACATCATTGTGACTGGTTGAAGTTAGAAGCTGGTAATTATCTATACTTAAATAAATATCAAGGAATTTATTACTGGGTGGAATTCAATCTGTTTGGAAATTTTGTTCTTACTTATAAATAATCTTGTAAGCCTCTCTAAAATGTGTTACTAACACATTTTACAACTCTCTCTGTGTATCAGCCACATGAAGTATACCATGATATGCCATGTTTCCACTGTGTAGAAAAAGATATAGAAAGGCTATGCTCATATGATAAACTAAAACAAATTTTAGAAGCTGGGCATGGTGGCACACGCTTGTAATCCCAGTACTTGGGAGGCTGAGACTGGAGGATCTGGGTTTGCTGCCAGCCTCAGCTACTTAGCGAGGCCCTCCACAACTCAGTGAGACACTATTTTAAATAAATAATAAAAAAAAATAGGGCTGGAGGTGTAGCTTGGAGGTAGAATGTCCCTGGGTTAAGCCCCCAGTACTACAAAAAAAAAAAAAAAAAAAATTAGGGATGTAATGAAGATGCATTTGTATTCATCACCTCTAACTCAAAACCCATTGAAAACAAATATCTTTAAAAATAAACTCTTATCAGTATAGGTGTTAAAATCCCATTTTTTAAAACAAAGAGTTCTCCAGTAAATGCAGGGTTATATTATTTCTTTTTCTTTTCCACTGTGGTTTGTTTTGGTTCCCTGTGTCACATTTCCCATCCCAGTTTATTGTCAATTGCCACTAAACTAAAAATAAATAAATAAAATATATTTCCTAAATTGGCCTACTCAGTGATGCTATTTATGGTGAGTTTGGCTGCTGCTTTGAATAAACATATGTTTCACATAAATATTTAACACAGCATTGAAAAACTGCAATTTTAAAAATAATAGCAGTAAGTCTACTTTCAGGTGAGGTACATGATTCCAACAGAGCCATTAGAAAACAACATGGAAATTTCCTTAAAAGGTATACTGTATTGTTCAAACTTCCTCCTGTAACTTCTACAGAGAGATGGAGAACATGTTAAATAGAATCTATTTAGAAGAAGTTGCAAAGTCTTTATGTGGGAAACTTCTACACAGAGATGGAGAGCATGTTAAATAGAATCTATTTAGAAGTTGCAAAGAGCCAGGCGTGGTGGTGCATGCTTGTAATCCCAGCATTCGGGAGGCTGAGACCGGAGGATCCGGGTTTGCAGCCAGCCTCAGCTACCTAGTGAGGCACTCCGCAACTTAGTGAGACCCTGTTTCAAAATAAAGAATATAAAAAATAGGGCTGGGGGTATAGCTCAGAGGTAAAATGCCCCTGAGTTCAATCCCCAGTACAACACACACACACAAAAAGAAGTTGCAAAGTCTTTATTTAGGAAAATAGGTTCCCCCTTTCCAGATCTTTTGCTCTCTTTGTACCTATAGGATACCATGGAAAATCACAATGTCTTCAGGACAAATATTTGCCTGAAGTGAGTCTATTTTCTAGGGACTTTCTGGCTATCTAGAAAAAAATAAAACCATGCCATTTTAGAATTGGAACAAACTTTTAGAATCTCATTTTATAGAGGTTATAATAAAAGCCAGAAATATGAAGGGAGTTGCCTGATCTGACAGCTGGTTAAAAGTATCGTGGAAAATATATGGCAGGTCCCAACTCCTGCTTGGTGCTCTTCCCACCAACCTCCATCTCTAGCTCCATGTTTTCTTCTCTCAGTTTCCCCTCCTCCCCATAAAAGATACTCCATAGTGAGGTCTTATTTTGCCACCTGGAATCCTCCAGGGAAAACAATGATTCTATTCCTAATGGTTCCAGAGTACAGAGAGTACCCACTGGCACAAGTATCCACCTAAGAAAGTGGGACCTATTGCCTGGCAGTAACCACACATCTCAGAAATGATGATTCTCATTAGTATTGGAAGCAGACAGGAAGATATCCATTGACTTTTTAAATTATAACAGGTAATTTCTTAGATCAGTAGTGAATAAGATAATTGAGGAGGAAGGAGAGGAAAGGAAAGGCTAGTTTTTGATGACAGCCCCTAAACAATGTTCAGAATAATTTCCTCCTAAATAAGAGGAACACACTCCATGGAAGCAAGTTAAAATGCAATTTCAGAGCAGCTGATAATAGCTCTGTTTCAGACAGGTGTCTATTTCAAAGGAACTGTTGCCTCTGTTTGTTTATTTTGCAGACTGTGATTGCAGAGAGGGAATTTGAGGCTGGCCCAACCCTGAAAACAATAGGTGTCCAGTCTCTCCTCCAGCTCCTTATGACAGAAAAATCACTGTTGTGTTTTGAATAGGGAAAGTAAATCTAAACTGAGGGAGAAGGGCTGTGAAATGGAGTGACTGTAACTACAGCATTCAAGTCAGGGTGCCATGCACAAGAAATGAGGCAGCTCTTTCTGGCTTTTTTTTTTTTTCTTTTAATTTTTCCAAATGATTAAGCAATACCTGAAATTCATCTCCAGGTATATATCCACCACTAATCTGATTCAGGAGACATGTCTTTGCAGTTACAATATCTATTCAACCTGCTCTTCTGTTCTTTTCTTGTTTCCCAATGTATCATTCCACCAAGTGATGATACTCATCTCCATCTTCTGCAGGAAATTTACCTGTGTCTTTGAAAAAATGTCTCTCTTCTACCCTAAATCATGCTCTGACCTCTTTAAAAAATAAGGCCCACTGGATAATTCTACAGTGTCTCTTTTCCTCACTACATCATTCCCTATTCCAGATAGCTTATTGACTACGAAACCTTTCCATCGACATGTGCTTGGCTTAGCAATTGCATTGTTTTTCATTTGTAAATATCTTGCTTTACAAAATGCTTATTGTTACATGTTTAAATGTATTGCCCCAGAAAAGTGAAAAACGTGCAAAATTTTTCTTTTTTTGCCTTCTACATCTACTGAAGACTTAGCACATTGCCTTGCATTCAATGGATATCCAAATGCTAGAGATTTTGACTGCTCCCATAGGCAATCAATCCAGTGCTCTAGCCTCTACCCCGCCCCCCCCCCCACACACATTTTATTTTTTTACCATTTTACCTCTAGGCATGTTGACTAACTATACTTAGAAAGAAGACAAATTAAAAAGGAAAAAAAGTCAATATTCCTTATGTAATTAATTTTTGAAAAGTAACATTGTAACTCTTTATAAACAAATTAACCATAGAAAAATAAATCCCAATGGCCTCCACTTAATTAGAAAAAGAAACAAATATACAGAGAAAATGTTACTATATTATCTTGTACATGGTGTCATCTTATAGATCATCCTCCTCTTCCCTTGAAGGGCCAATATACTTAACCTTCTCCAAGGTTTGTGCACCAGATAAAGTAGGAACTATGTTATATTGGGGAGAATAAAAACTGGATCTTACTTTTTTTTTTTTGTGGTCCTGGTGATAGCACCCAGGGCACTTTACCACTGAGCTGCATTCCCAGATTGTCCTGTTTTTGTTGTTGTTGTTTTTTAATTTTTGAGATAGGGTCTCACTAAGTTTCCTGGGCTGGCCTCAAACTTGCAATCCTCTTACCTTAGAATCCCAAGCAGCTGTGATTATAGGTGTGCATCATTGCACTGAATCTTTAAACTGTACAATTATCCACAGCTTGTCAAAATATTGGCATTAAGAAAGGCAGTCCCTGAGACCAAAAGAGATGTATGAAGAGAAATCAGGCATTTTGTCTCAAGCTTACTTCAGGGCTTTTGCTCTTTGAGCCCAATGGAGGAATGTAATTTCCATACAGTTTTTTAACTCAATGAGTAAGGGTGAATTCTCATCAATTGAATGTAATATAGTACCCACTATCCTTCTATCATTTTAAAAATTCATTTCTGACTTCTGAACATAACCTCTGTCTTCCCCCTCCCCCCATATGCTGCAGGGATTGCCACTCACTCTAGTAACCAAACATTAACCTGCAAGGACTATGTCATCTTAAGAGCCTAGTCTGTTTCAACAACTTAACTTTGCTATTGCTGTAGCTCTTGCTCTTCACCTTGGCTATAGTTCTGTAAATATTAACTGAGCATCCTTGTACCAGGCACTGTGCTGAGAACACACATGTAGATAAAATAAGACTCCTGAATTCAAGGAGTTCATAGTCCAGAGGCACTATTTTCTTTTCTTTTTTTTTTTTTTTTTTTTTGCGGTACTGGGGATTGAACTCAGGGGCGTTCTACCTCTGAGCTATACCCCCAGCCCTATTTTTTATTCTTTATTTTGAAACCGAGTCTCACTAAGTTGCAGAGTGCCTCACTAGGTAGCTGAGGCTGGCTGCGAATCCGGATCCTCCGGTCTCAGCCTCCCGAATGCTGGGATTACAAGCATGCGCCACCACGCCCGGCTCAGAGGCACTATTTTCACTGCAAGTATTTTTTATTGCTTTCTTTTTTTCCTTCACACTTTCCACAATTTGTATTTATCTACATTATTCTGAGCTCAGTTCCTCCACATTCACTCCACTGAACTGTTTTCAGTTTTACATTTTCCCTCTACTACAGGTTCCAGGTCACTCAGATTTCTGAGATCAGAAAGAGCCAACCACGAGCAGCAGGCATTCTTACCTTCTTCCTGTTAAGCTCTGAGGCCAACCCTGCTACCAAGCTTGATTGTTGGTGTCAAGTTCAGTTTGACTTGCCTTGCACTGATGAGGTTGTTTCCACACAGCTTGCCTTTTGGGTAATGGAAGTGTCCAGTGATCCATTTCCATGGATTTGAGTGGAACAGGACTAGTTTTCCTATCCTCCAAGGAGATCCTAAAACTCTAAATTTTAGATGCTTAATTTTCCCATTTCTACTTCAAAGCTTTTCTTCTCCTCCTAAAGCTAAAATACAACATAACGCCTCCTCAAAAGATGCCAGTTCATTTTTAACTGGAATAGTTCCGTGAATGTAAAAACCAAAATGGCAGTTTATCTACTTAACATTTTCTTGCCAATATATGCTGTAAAGTTACAGGATAATTTTTAATGTCTCTTTTCTTAGAATTTTATTGGTGCAATATAATCCTACCTCATTGTGAGATTCAAAGTGGTAATGTGTATATGCACACATCTCTTGGTGTGGTTCCCGTCTAACCCCATTCCACTACCCACTCTTCTCTCCCCATACATTGCATTGTATTTCGTTTGTAAATATTTTGCTTTACAGAATGCTTTAATTATTGTAGTTAGTGAGGCCTTCATATACGGACATAATATTATTTGGTCTGTTTCCTTCCTCAAGCCTCCTTTTCTCCATTCCTTTTTCCCTCCCCTGACCCCCTTCCACTGTTCTGATGGTCTCTCTCCTTATTATTACGAAGTCCCCTTTCTTTCCTTTTTTCTAACTTCCACAAATGAGAAAAAACATATTATCCTTAACTTTCTGAAACAGGCTGATTTCACTTTAGCATAAGATTCTCTAATTCCATCCATTTTCCTACAAATGTCATAATTTTATTCTTTTTTTTAATAGCTGAGTAAAACTCCATTGTGTGTATATACTACACTTTCTTTATCCACTCATCTATTAATGTATACCTAGATTGGTTCCATAATTTGGCTTTTGTAAATTATACTGCTATAAACATGGATATGTATGTATCACCATATCATTCAGACTTTAATTCTTTTGGAAAGATACTGAGGAATAGTATAGTTAGGTCATAAGACAGTTCCAGTTCTAGTCTTTTGAGGAACCTCCATACTGATTTCCCTAGTAGAACTACTAATTTACAATCCCACCAGCAGTGAAATTACAGGATAATTTAAAATGATGTCATTTTTAGGGAGAGAATTTTCTAGAAAATCATTCACTCTGAAAAATTTCTCTAGATATTTCAAGTTTCATAATTCAGTCTGCAGGACCTAATCAGATCTCAGAACTCATTCTCTCTATATAGATTAGGGAGGTCTGACAGTGACTCTGGCTCAAGCTTCGTCAAAGCAACTCTGTTAGCCAGGTGCAGTGGTACATTCCTGTAATTCCAGTTCTTAGAAGGCTAAGACAGGAGGATTGCAAGTTCGAGACCAGTCTTAGAAACTTGGTGAGGCCCTAAACAATTTAGTGAGACTCTGTTTCAAAATAAAAAAATAAAATAGGGCTGAGGGCAGTATCACAAGAAAAACAAAACAACAATAAAAAACAACTTTCTTGATCAAAACTAAGAATTTTCAGTTTAGGAAAAAGAAAAGCAGCATGATTGTTTCAGAAGCAACTACTGAGGGATTTTTCTCAAGGTAGCTACAAAATGTAGAAACCTATTAAAAAGCTTTGAGTATGTAAATCAAATCACTAAAACAATACATAGAATACAGATACTACTAGATCACATTGTTTGCCTGTTTTCTTCACTGCTATGTCTGTAGCACCTAAGAAGGTGCCTGATACATAGCAGGCACTTATTAATTATATAACAAGCATATGAACCTTTTCTTTGAATAAAGCTGAAGGCAATATCTGCTTACATAAAGCAAAGATGATTTGTGCATGAGGTTCTAGATTAAATGCCAGAAGAATGTAATGGATGTTGGTTATGTTTGAGAATCTGTGCTAAGGATGTTAAAGGAAGGGAAATGGCAGGGTGTGAAGAGCCATGCTATTATAAGTGAAAGAAGGTGGCTTTGGAGTTGACTTCTCCTTCAAGCAAAGAATTATTCAGTGTTCCCTGGTAGCCCCACAGAGCCTATTAAGATGCTGGAAACCTTCTGGTTTTATGGTTTGGTGGAGAAAAATAATAGGTCCCATAAAAAATCAAGAAAGGAATTCAGTTCTTCTTTCAAGATGGACAGGCCCACTTTTATCCTTCAGTCTGAGGAATGAGTTGCTATTCTCTTATTCCAACTCCTCACATTTTTGTGTTCATTTTATTGCCCTACTCTGGTGGCTTTCAGCCCTGGAGCACCTCAGAATCACCTGTGGAACTTTTTAAAATACCAGTGTTCCTATGTCCAAGTCCCACCTCCATCTTGATTGATTTGGGTTGAGATAAAACCTAGGAACTGGGATTTTTAAAAATTTCTCTGCTGATTCTACTATTTCTCTAGGGCTGAAAAATTTTGCCCTGTCCCATGTTTTAACTGGGATATGGTTTTCTGCTTTATCATAGAGACCATAGAGTAATTTTCTCTTAACTCAATGATGTTTTATATCCAACCCTTCTCTTTATCCTGTGCTGGTTTCTGCATTCTTCAGTGATCTCCATGAATGCACTGATTACTGACTTTCTTGGACATTATGACTCCCTACAAAACACTTAAAAACAGCCCTTTAAAAAGGACTCCAAAATGTTACTTACAAACATAAGTATATGCAATGTCAATATTCAATTTTATTCTATTTTGGTTCTGAAAATGACTGTCTCAACAAAGGAAAAATGTCAACAACAAGTGGTCCTTTAAACAAAAAATAGTGTTGAGATCACTCCACTGGAATGTTAGCAAATCTGGAAGAAGAAATCATCACTTTATCTTCAAACATCTCTCTCTCTTTTTTTAATTCTTTCTTTCTCTTCTTTTTAAAAATAATCTACATAGACTCGAAAAAAGTTCAAAATCCAAAGGAAGGTGGAGGCCTCACTTAAGACTTATTTATTTTTAAAACTTGGTCTCTTCTATACAAATAATTTATCTGCAGCTCTTATTTCATTGCTAAGAAATGAAGAACAGACCCGGGCGTGGTGGCACACGCTTGTAATCCCAGCATTCGGGAGGCTGAGACCGGAGGATCTGGGTTCGCGGCCAGCCTCAGCTACCTAGTGAGGCACTCCGCAACTTAGTGAGACTCGGTTTCAAAATAAAGAATAAAACATAGGGCTGGGGGTATAGCTTGGAGGTAGAATGCCTCCGCACGCTTGTAATCCCAGCATTCGGGAGGCTGAGACCGGAGGATATGGGTTCGCGGCCAGCCTCAGCTACCTAGTGAGGCACTCCGCAACTTAGTGAGACTCGGTTTCAAAATAAAGAATAAAAAACAGGGCTGGGGGTATAGCTCAGAGGTAGAACACCCCTGAGTTCAATCCCCAGCACCGCCAAAAAAAAAGAAATGAAGAACATAGAATGTCTTATCTTTAATATTCTATAAAACCTTAATATTCTATAGAAAGTCACTTCTTAAAAGCCCTACCTGATAAGTATGCTGATAGAATTCTCTCTTTTAGAAGCAGATGGAGAATGAAGTAGGAATTTCCAAAGCCAAAAGTTGCTTGTAGGCCAACTATTCCGACAAAAATAAATCCACCTCCTGCATTCCACTTGGAACTCTACAGCTGGCTCCAGAATGCCATTTATCTTTAGAAGGAACCCTTTGATCTTAGGCTGCCCTGTCATCAATTACTAAAGTTTCTGTTTAATAGGTGTACATTTATGAAATAAAAACTATTTCTTCTTTCATGTTTTGGATAAATGTATGTTGAAATAAAGTTATGGCAAACTTTGGAATCTATATCAACACATGGATTTTTTTTTAAAGAAAATAATTCTGTTAATCAACTATTAGAATACCGCTAAAATCAAAATCTAAGGAAAAAGAAAACAATTGGCAAAATATCTGGGCCTTGCTTTGAAACTACTAATGAGTATATTAAGAGAGGGAATCATCCAAAGGCACATTGGAAACTCAGCAATATGAAAATGCTGTGTCTGGCAGCAGAATTCCTACCATTTTCAAGAGGCAATAAATGCTTTTATGACATAAGTTAGTTTCACAATCCAAAACTAGGGAATGAAGCTGTTCCCTTGCTTTTACTTATATGTATTATCCATATGTGTACGAAGAAAATGTAAAAATTAGAAGCCTGAAGAACTGAGCCCTGTGATTAGGAAATGGAAATGGGTGGGTGGTGAATAGAATGTGACGATGGACTTGAAAAACTGAGTTCAGTATAACAAACACTGGATATTTTCCATTAAGATGCTTGGTTAGTATATGGTTGCTATAGGAATTATTCCATGATCAGCAAGTACACCTACAAGTGTAGATTTTGTTTCACTTAAAGACTTACAAATATAGTAAATTATGTTTTGAAGATGCCCACTTATAAATTGGTAAAGAACAAAAGAGATGGAAAAAAAGTTAGCAATCTTCAAATGCATGTGCACCATTTAAAATGCTTTCTTGTTGGTCACACATAAACTCCAGCCTCCTAAGTTCCACTGTCTCATCAACATTTTCACTTGGTTGAGTAAGAGGCATCTCAAAATTGATGTGTCCTAAAATTCAACCTCTGCTCTCCTTCTCATAAACTTTCATTCCAGGCTTCTCAGTTTCAGTTAACAGCAGTTACATCTTTCCAGTTGCTCAGGACAAAAACCTTGGCTTCTGTGTTGGTCAGCTTTCCATTGCTGTGATAGACACCTGAGCAAAACAACTGAGAGAAGGAAAGATTTATTTTGGCTCCTGGTGTCAGTCTATGATTAGAAGGTTCCATTGGTGTGAGTCTGAGGCGAAGCAGAACAATACTGGGATTACAGGCATGCTCCAGGGCACCTGGTTCTGACTGAATCTTTATTTAGATATACTGATCAGGCCAGTTTTGGTGGCACATCCTTGTACTTGGAAGGCTGAGATGGGAGGATCACAGGTTCTAGGCCAGCCTTAACAACTTAGGCCCTCAGCAACTTAGTGAGACCCTGTTTCCAAATAAAAATAAAATAGGGCAGGGGTATAGGTCAAAGGTGGAATACCCCCAGGTTCAATTCCCAGTGCCACACACACACACACACACACACACACACACACATGAAAATAGATATACTGATCAGATTACAACTGACTCTTACAGGTATTGGAGCTCTTCAACTTTTTAATGACTTTGTACATTTGTATTATGAATAATGTGACTAATCTTACTATCTGAATGAAAGTGTGTGATCTTATGCCACTTATATTGGTGGAGGATATATTGAAACAAATAATTTATATGCCCTAATTTTGAAGTAAGCCGGCAACTTTAGATGGTGGACAGTAAAGAAATGAATCAGTGAAATAAACAACACAAACTATCAATACACCAGAAATTTATTTTACTACTCATGAAGGATAGTATAAATGTTGCATTTAAATTTTTTTAATGTGCTAGAGGTTTCTCTTTTTAATCAAATGAATCAAGATACTTTAAATTTAAACTTAACTTGCTAGAAGAAATAGATCCGATGCCCTGACAATTGAGTCAAAAAACACAAAACAAAAAAAGAAATCACAAAAATAATGATGCCATGGGTGAAGGGAATTAGGATTTAATAGTATGCTATATTGCACGAATTACTACAATAAAAAATAAATTAAAAAAAAATAGTCCTACAGATTTCTGGCCCTCCAGCTCAAAGGCTAGCTAGTGGCTACTAAAAGGCATCCTGTCAGGTCTGACCATATAGGCAGTTTCCCTTTGGTCCTGTGAACATACCAATAATTTTGAAACAACACAGAAGAAATTATTTTGATTTTACCCCATCTGACAGCCCCTGCTTTTGAAGTGAGCCAAACATCAGCTGCAGTCTGACCCAGAACCAGGGAAGAGTCCAGGTAAACACAGACATCATTTTTCCTTATCTATTCCCCCACTTTAACTCTTCCTTGGATGCTTCTCCATCTCTGTCTGGCCCAATTTCAGTTTAGATTTTACCTCAGTATGCATCTTTAATTGCTAAGCAGGAGTATGGTCACACTGAACCATTATCTCCCAGCAAGTAGAAGTCACACAGGTCTTTTGCCTGCTTTGAAATGTTGAGATACTTCAAGTTTTCATCTCCATATACTATGAGGTTTTGATTCATGTATACATGAAGTAATGATCAACTCAGGGTAATTAGCATATCTGTTACTTTAAGTTTTTATCATTTCTTTATGGTGAACACATAATTATGTTCTCACTTTAAGAAAAAAAAA
>PVLC010029016.1:0-20461 GCA_004027655.1 Graphiurus murinus
AGAACTCTCACTGCTTCTACAGTGCTGTTCAGCTGAGCTTTTTACAGACTAGTAGCCTTTACACAGAAATTGATTCAGTGTATTCACAGGCAACAGCCTGAGGGAAGTTATGAAACACATAGGAAGGTGTCTGGCTCCATAGTAGTCTGGGACCTTGGGGGAAGCCGCACTGGAGGGCAGGCAGGAAGAGTCAAAGATATGCTGATTCTGGGCATGGAGATGGGCAGGGAGACGCATGACCCTGCATGACCCTGCACCTGGACACTGGCCATGCAGTGAAGGGCTGAGTACCCTTCCGCACACTGCAGCACCCCCAGGACATGGCTCCCTTTCCCATCCATTTCCATTCCCAAGGTATGTAATCTAAATTTAAAGGATAGTCTCTGAGCCCTTGAGGCTAAGGACAAAGAGGAAGGAGGCTCATCCTCCTGACCAAGTTTAGATGTCAGAATTAATACATCTTGAGATTCACAGAAGCACAGAAATTATATAATCCTGTTGCTTGTGCTTGATTCTGAGAATGTGGTGGATTTTAGTGTCTTGACTAAGACCACAATTAGTTGAAAGCAAAGACAGCACTAGGACAGCAAGTTTAAGCCAAATAGCCATTATATTCTACCTCCTGCCCTATTCCATGCAGTACCAACTGAAAAAGACCAGGCATTCCAATAGAAATAAGAAAGTGACAGAAAGCAGGTTTGCTGATAATATTTCAGATACATGAGTATATATTTCTTTAAATCAGGATGAACTTACACACAATTAGGGGATAATTCAGTAAATATTTCATGTGAACTTACAATGGACTTTTAAATCTACCAGATGGCATGGAGAAGGTATGTGAACCATTTATGCAGCCCCTGCCCCCAAGTATTAATATGTTGGCTGTATTGAAAAGTACTTGAAGCAATCATTGGATGGCATTTGGTAGCATACACAGAGAGTGTTCAGTTACAGACCACATGTGAGGGAGGAATAGCCTAGAATTTTTGAGTGGATGTGGATACTGGAGGTTGAACCGAGGGGCATTTTACGTCGGAGCTATAACCCCAGACCTTTTAAATTTTGTTTTGTTTCGAAACAGTCTCCCTATGTTGCTGAGTCTCACTTTATTTCTGAGGAACATTTGGTCCTCTTATCTCAGCCTCTCAAGAACTGGAATTACAGGTGTGCACCACCACACCCAGTAAGCCTAGGATTTTAAAGCATTTCTGGGTTCATGTTCTGACTATACTATGTATGTTCTGCATGATCCTACCTTTCTGAAGTTCAAATTCGTTTTATACAGTAAGACTCTAATAAGTAAAGGTCAAATATGAAAATGATTATAAACTGGGAAAATAAAACTTAAAAAAAGTACCATGTCTTCTTGTCATGGGGAAGGGTTGATTCCTTTTCTCAGGATCGGCAGGGTCCCTGGCTTCCATGATGGAAAAGAATTTTAGCAAATGCTAGAGTTAGAGACATAGAGATTTATTTGGGAAAGTAATAAATATACACTCAAGGGAGAATGTGGGCCACCTAAAAAGTGAGAGAGGCACTTTGAGGGGTGTGGGGCTCTTCTTTTATAGACGGCTTTCACGAAGGGTGGCAGGAGGAGAATTCGAGATGATCTCAGTCTGGCAATCTTGAGGAAGTTTGTGGTAGCCTGGTGGTCTGATCATCTTTAGAGTCCTCAGGCTGATCGAGGTCTCCATTATCTGATCAATAGATAAACTGGAGAGTCCCCTAAAATATAGGTTTCTCAAGATATTGTATCTTTCTTGTTAACAGTGTGCAGGGCAATTATAGTTTCTTTTGATTAACTTTAGTTAAATCTAGGACCTACAGATTTCCCAGGAATTTGGGAGAGACAGGCTTGGGAGAAAGAACTGGTTTGGGGAGGAAGCTTAACAAACTTTAGCACCAGGTCCTTATGTCAAAGTTAGATTTTAAATCTCCTTCCTATCTATATCATTTTTACCTATTTATTTCTTCTATCCTACATCACTCTGAAAAAGATGAAATTTTTTTGAGAGCTGCACCCTGTAAATGGCAAACACATTCAACAACCTTGTTTATTAGGAGTGGAAAGTTATAATGTACTTGGCCAAAACAAATGGAAAGCCAACAGACCAAAACAGAGAGAAAACAGAATGGTGGGCTCTGAAAGGGTAAAGAAAGTAGCCTGAGCCAGTGCCAGGTGTGGGAATGTGAATAAATAATGAAAACTGCAATTCCTCCTGGCTTCCCCAATCCAGTTAGCTTTATGCTTGTGAAACATTGCAGAAGTTTAAGTGGCCGAAACTCACCTCAATCCACAGCATGGACAAACTTATGCAGTTTCCCAGTTTGCCTCCTAAATTTAAATTCGATCTCCCTGGCTTTAGAAGGTGCAAGCACCTTCATGAGGCTGGTGGGCCAGATTTACTCCTGGAAGAGCAGGAGAGGTAACACAGAAGTGTGCTGCTTTGTGCCTGTTGACTCTTTGCTTTATAAAGGTGAACAATCAAGAGCAAAGACAGCTAATTCTTGTCGCTGTCTCTGATGCATCTGACTTTAGACTTCCTGAAGACTCAGCTTCTCTTGCTCCAGGTACAGTAAGTACACTGCATTGTATCTATATCTTAGCTGCTATGTGGCTTTTCCTCTGCAGGCTGCTCTAGCCTGGGGCTCGGCAACCCTGATGCTGACCAGTTCTGGGTCATGCAGCTCCAGACCTTGCAGCAGTCTAGGGCTTACCTATCTTCTTAACTTAAAGGGGTTAGGATCATTGTGACACAAACCATTTAACTGAAAAATGAAAAGTGGAAATATTCAGGTGAAGCAGCTCCTGAGCAAAGCTATGGATTTATAGGGGTAGGTTCTTACTTGTTTTCTAAATAAACCAGGGCTGGAGGAATGACTGTGATGACCTGCAGGGCTGTAGCATTATGAGTCTTAACACATCTGCTTTAGTTAGTTCTTTAACTTCATTTATTCATTAAATTACTATAGGAATGTTGGGCTTTTTAAGCAATGTTTTAGGGGTAAATGGCATTAGCAGAAGAAAAAAATAATTCATTTTTCGACTCAATCCATACTTGATATTTAGGGCATTTCTAGCTTTTATTTCTGTAGTTTCTTGTAACAATAATTTCCCTGCAGGATATTTGATAAATTAAACACTGTGGAGGTCATTTTGGGTTGTGGGGGTGGCAGACCAGCGCTGTTCCATGCCCTGCCCCACTCTGCAGCCTGAGCTGTGCCCCCCAGGCCTCCTGGTCTCCTCCTCTGCTCCATCTCTCGACTGCTCTGTTATGGAGCTCAGTGGCATGAGGGACAGCCAGATACACTGAATAGCTTTAGGGAGAGAAGGGGACCTAAATGGAGATATCTGATGAAAGGTGATATTTAAGCAGATTTCAATTTTTTCAGAGGATTTTGGAGCCCTTAACATTTTGCATGGCCACTTGCCTCGACTGCGATTTCCATCAAGATTCCTTTACAGCTGCCATGTCTAAAATTTCATGCACAGCTTAATCCAGCCTATGTTATAGACTTAACGTGCATTTGCTACTCAGTCTCTAATCGTCCCCTAAGGCCAGTCCTTTTATAAGTCTAAACTGAGGGGAGGATAAATAGGACTCAAAGAGTGTGAATGCTTTCTCTCTTCCTATAGCTGGTCACCTCCTCAGGGTGGTTCACATTTTACTCTAGACCTGTGGCCAGCATGCAGCGTGACTTCTCTGAGTTTTGAACTCATGACTCCACTTCAGTATAACCCAATGTTTGGAAAAAGAGCTTACCCACAAAAAGCCTGGGAATTCATGCACATGTGATGGATGTATAATCATGGCTTTTACTGTTTTTCCTTAGGTGGGAATTGTATGCTAGACATGGACTTGGGGAATCATACTTCCAGCAGCAGCTTCATCCTTGCTGGTCTCTTTGGTGAGGCCAAGCACGCTGCCCTCCTCTACACCTTGACATTCATATTGTTCTTGATGGCCCTGGCTGGAAACGCCCTTCTCATCCTCCTGATCCACTGGGAGCCCCGTCTTAGCACTCCCATGTACTTTTTCATCAGTCAGCTGTCTCTCATGGACCTCATGTACATCTCCGTGACTGTGCCCAAGATGCTCATGGGCCAGGTCACTGGAGATCATAGGATCTCCCCCTTGGCCTGTGGCATCCAGATGTTCTTCTATCTGACGCTGGCAGGAGCTGAGTTTTTCCTGCTGTCTGCCATGGCCTATGACCGATATGCTGCCATCTGTAGACCTCTCCATTATCCACTTTTGATGAACCAAAGGGCCTGCCGGCTCCTGGCCTCCGGATGCTGGCTCCTGGGGACAGCTGATGGTTTGCTGCTCACCCCCATTACTATGAGTTTCCCTTTTTGTCAGTCCAGAAAAATCCTGAGCTTCTTCTGTGAGGCCCCTGCCCTGCTGAGGCTGTCCTGTTCTGACATCTCAGTCTACAAGTTGCTCATGTACCTGTGCTGTGTCCTGATGCTCCTCGTCCCCATCACAGTCATCTCCAGCTCCTACACCCTCATCCTGCGCCTCGTGCACAGGATGAACTCAGCCGAGGGCCGCAGGAAGGCCTTCGCCACCTGCTCTTCCCACATGGTGGTGGTGCTGCTCTTCTTTGGGGCTGCAATCTACACCTACATGCTCCCTGGCTCCTACCATACTGACCAGCAGGACATGATGGCTTCTGCCTTTTACACCATCATCACCCCTGTGCTGAACCCTCTCATTTACAGCCTCCGCAACAGAGACGTCACAGGGGCTCTGAGGAGCATGCTGCAGTCCAGGATGGGCCTGAGGAGAGCTGTGAGTGGGAAAGCCTGGGAGTGACTATGTCCCTCTTCCCTCTAGCATCCCTCCCCTCCTTATCGGTCCTCTCTCGTGCCATCAGGCCTCAGGGCCCCAGAATGGAGCCCACCTACCTTTGGAATTTCTCTTCCATACCACTTTTTATCCTATGTATCGCATTATATTTTATTTCCTTAGAGTCCTTTTTAACTGTGTTGCAATAGCTGACCTAAAGAAAGCCATGCAAATTACCTTTTATCTTACCTTTCTTCCATCCTGAGTTTATTGGCCATTTTTTTTATGAAGCATAGATGTAAACATGTTAACCTTAAAAGAAACTCCCAGCTAGGCGTGGTGGCAGACGCTTGTAATCCTAGTACTTGGGAGACTGAGATCGGAGGATCTGGGTTCGAGGCTAGCCTCAGCTACTTAGTGAGACCATCCACAACTTAGTGAGACCTTGTTTCAAAATAAAGATTAAAAAATAGGACTGGAGGTGCAGCTTGGAGGTAGAATGCCCCTGATTCAATCCCCAGTAACACACACACACACACACACACACACACACACACACACACACACACACTCCCTATGATAGATCCTAGTAGAACCCTAGAGGGACTATTGGCTGTGTACTTACTCTGCAATACCCCATAAGCCATAGTTCACAAATGACTGAATTTGAAGTAGTCTGATGTTGTATCTTAGAAAATAAAAAGGAACACACTTTTTAAAATATTAAAATCGAGCCTTTTGGTATAAAGAACAGTGGCTTTAATGCTATATGGCCATCAAAACTACCTGGACAAAGTATCCATCAATATTAAAGTCTAGGGAGATAATAGATTCACCTATTATCATAGGATATAAGTAAAAATAGCTTCACATTTAGTTTAAGATTTAAACTATTTTAGACAATGGCTTACTATATTTAGACTAAATATAATAATTATCTTGGAAGAGAATGAGGATTTATGAAATCTTAACTTCCTTGGATTTTTTTCCTTCTGAAGATAGGAAAACCAATAAAAATAATTTTAAATTTGCCACTGTTTACTTCCCCTGCTACAAATCAAGCTACAAAGACTTTCTGCAAATCTATCAGCACCAGATCACTGTTATTTTCAAAAACAAAATAATCTGTGTGTCTAGTGTTTCTGGAATGTGTTAAAGTAGGAAAGAAATACATATGCTCTGATTAGTGTTTAAGAAGATGATATGAGTCCCTAAGTTGTAAGTTACAACTACATGGTGCAGATCTCTGGCCTTGCTTACTTTTAATCATTGAATGGAAATCAAGTGTTCCCATGCTTACTACATCTTCACTGGGCTGACAAATACTCTCTACATGGCATGGCAACTCAATACTTTTCTCCTCTCTCACAATTATTCTTGCAGTGCACGAGAGGAATTTCTGTGAAATTGGAAGTAAATCTCACCAACTTGGGCAAAAATGGGTCACCAATAAAGTAACAGGAGCTTATTTAGAAGTAGTTAGAATTTTAGTTTTAGAAATTCTTGTGATTAAAGTAAATACATAAAAGGAGCAAAACTGCCCACTAATAATATTATTCCTACCATATTGTTATAGAATCCTCATACTTGCTCCAATTTGCCAAATCAAATAATTGAACAAGCTTTGGGAAGAAGGAAAAATAAATGTGTTTATTTACTAGCAAATAGGAGAAACCAGTGAACTTAAGAGTTCAGGAACAAGCCCTGAATTCTCCCTGAATGAAAGAATTGAGTTCCTTTTAAGAGTTACCTCTTCAGAGTCATGATGGTGTCTTATCAGAAGGGACAATTCATGTTTAAGTCTTCTTTGAGTCAGTTTTTATTCAGATCCACAGGCCAGGGTCATGTTGGTGTGTTTATCAGAAGGGACACAGTTCATGTCTAAGCCTTCCTTGAGTCAGTTCTTATTCAGATCCACAGGTGCTAGGTCTCCTTTAAGAACATGTTATTTGTTAACAGGAGGTGAAGGAAAGGAAGAGGGCAAAGGAGGAAAAATATCAGCTTTGAAACAGGTCACCTGTTAGCTGCCAGGGCCAGAGGCAGCCCCCTCACCTCCATTACATTTTCCTCATTGTTAATATCTACTTTTCAATATCTATGAAATAGGCATCCAGAGGAATTTTCAGAATGAAAGGATTTTGCTTGTTGTTGACTTCTTTTTCTTTTTTGTACTTCTAGAGTTCTGGTCATGAGTTTATAAAAATAAATGCAACAGAAGAGTAATCAGAAAGACACATACCCAAAAGCAGCAATAACTAGATGCAATTTTGAAGAGTCTTATGTATGTAAAAAAAAAATAGTCAATTTTGGCTTTTTATTTTTAGGGAGGCCTGGATGTTGCTTTTTTCCCCTTAACTCTTTATCTCCTGGGGTACCATTCTGTTACTGAATACCCAAAATATAACTCCTCATTTTTTCCCTCTGATGAGGTATCCTTAACTTCCACTAGGGAAAGGTGTTGATGACCATTCAGAGCTACTTCCTTCTGACAGAGGGGGCATAGTAGGGCTGTGTCAGTTAATCGGATATAGGAAATCTAGGAAGCCACGCAAGATAGAGTTGCTTCTGTGTGTTTCCATTTTTATAATAATCTGAAACTTGATGGCAATAAGATTTCAAGTTAACATCACTGAAGGACATGGCCCTAGGAACATGAACCATTGGTAGATTCTTTCCCAAGTCTTCACACTTTTGTTGTGCTCATTGGGCAGTTGCATGGACATCTACATGAAAATGAAAAACTGACACATTAATATATTTTACAATAACCTAGATACCTTGTCAATAATTTTTCCCATAATTCTTTACCATGGACTGTTCACCTACTAGACCCACTAGCATTCCAAACTAGAAGCCAGGTAGCAAACCAATTTGCAACAGACCATGTGTATGTATGTATATAATATACATATATTATTGGGAAGACTACAAAGCTTGGAGCACAGCATACAATTTTTTATTGAGACTTTTCTTATTTTTGTTTTTACATATGTGGTAGAGTCATCTGAAAACCAACCATGTTGTTTTTAACTTAGCCTAAACAAGTTCTTTTGTTTTTAAAAATTTGAACAAGACTATAGATCCTAATTCTTCTTTTTCATGGTGTCTGATGGTCCTGAACCTGCAAAACCTCAAGAGGAAAATATATGTACACTCAAGAAACACAAATATAACATTACAGTTACACAGAAGTTAACTTTTACTTTTGAAGTGAAATTTAGAATTCATGGCTCTGTAAGATAATTAGAGAAAACAGAGACTGCAGAAAACACAGGAAATTATCTTTAAAAACCTCATTGTAAACCCTTTAAATAATGTTTTCAAATATATCCAACTTCATCACACATGCAAAATTCATTTCATAAGCTCCATCATCCACAAACATTCTGTGACTTATTCTAACCTTCTGTGACTTGCTTTTAGCCTTCTGATTTTATCCTAGTTTTCCACTTCCCATTTGTGACAATTTTTAGGATAAGCTTTACTTTACATATAAAATCCTTTCTTATCCCTAAAATATTCTCTTTTCTTTTTCCTTTCTTACCAATATTCCTCATACTCAGGTACTTTCTTTACATCTCTTTCCTATATACTGGTTCCTTTCTGCTCTAATTCCTTCCTTAAATTAACATTTTGAAATAATTCTTACAAAATTTTTACATTTAGATAAATTGTTTTTCCTCAATGGGAAGAGAGATAAAGAGGTTTAAATCATATTTTATAAAAAACAAGAAACAAATTAAAATCATCTAAGTTTTATAGAAGCCTGAATTTTTCTGTTTTTTTTTTGCGGTACTGGGGATTGAACTCAGGGGCATTCTACCTCCGAGCTATACCCCCAGCCCTATTTTTTATTCTTTATTTTGAAACTGAGTCTCACTAAGTTGCGGAGGGCCTCACTAGGTAGCTGAGGCTGGCCGCGAACCCCGATCCTCTGGTTTCAGCCTCCCGAATGCTGGAATTACAAGCGTTCGTCACCACGCCCGGCTAGAAGCCTGAATTTTAAAGAGACAGTGTTTTTCCTCTTGTTTCAGTCTCGAGTGAATCTAAGCATTAACTTATAAATGTTTACATTTCAACTAGGACTGACTAAAACAGCAATCTTCCAAGCAATGTTAAATAGCAAAATCATCTTAGTATAATCAGAAGGACTGCAAAAGAGAGGAAAAATAGAGGGACAAGAACCTTTATGTTAACTCTGTAACTGAAATGCAGTTTACATATTTTTCATTTTGGTTTTCCCTGAGGGGATGAAAAGGTGATTTCAACCTGAGGGGGAAAAAAAACATGCTTATATAAGCAGTTAATATTTTCCCATATAGTGCCAGTCTAGTATTTTTCTTCTATAATAATATATTCTTTTTTCCCAGGACACCAGGAAAAGTATCCTTTACATTATTTTATGGGTGTAAATTTAAGCCCATTTGGTCCACCTGTTTTTAAAGGAGAGGCAATCAGCTACATCTTATCTTATTATGAGTTTCTATATAATCTAGTCATTACTTTCTTTGAAGTATGATCCAGTTTTTCCATTTCCTTGGTGTATTGGGGATTTTAGGATGCCAGCAATCTCCATTAGCTGTCTAATCCCTTTATTACTGGTTGAGTCAATTTTGCAATAAATGATGGCCCATTGTCACTCTGCATTGAGGAGGGGAACCTGTATCTTGGAATCAGTTATCACAAGATAACTTTATTTTTGAAGCTTTTTCTGTTATGGTGGTATAGGCCTCAATCCATCCTGAGAAAGTAAGGGATGGATTGTCTTTCCTTTGGACTGTCTTTCTCTTGGACAGTCTGAGAGCTGTCATCAGAGCAATTATCTCAGTCTTTTGGGCTGTTTCAGGTGGCAAACTTTTGACTTTCCACATCTGCTGTCCAGTGACCATGGTGTATCCAGCTGTCTGCTGGTAATTGTCCATGAAGTTGCTTCCATTGGTGAAAAGGTTTGGCTGATTAGACAAGTTCAACCTGCCAGAGTAAACAATGTTCAAGATCTTCAGGCAGTCATATTGTATTGACCCATCATCACTTGCTGGCAGCAGAGCTGGGTTTAGGGTAGACACAGTCTTAAGGCTGATTTTTGGGTTGTCTAATAGCATGGCTTGGTACCTCTTCATTTTCAGCAGTCAGCCAGTAATCATCCTTTTGTTCTAATAGGATCAGGACTTGGTGAGAAACAAGCACAGTGAGTGGCAGCTATCATTTAAAGACAGGGAGGCTATCCCTGGTGTGGTGCAGCTGCTTTGACAAGTAGGTCATTGGTTGTGGTATGTACATATGTCTTAATGTCTGTAAAAGTATTCTAATGGCTTTGCCTTGTTTTTTATGTATATAGAGTTTGAAGTTCTTTTTTAAGTCAGGCAGATGTAGTTCAGAGGCTGTCATGGTTTTGCTTTACCTTCTCAAATACAGTTGGCAGTCTGAGGTCCAAATCAAAGGCTTTGTTTTTATTTATTTTAAGACTTCAAATAGAGGTTTTGCTTTTAGTCTAAGAATTGGAATTCAAATGTGGCAGATCCTGCAATTCCCAGGAATCCACATAACTGCCTCAAATGTCTGGGTTCCCAAGGCTCAAAACAGCCTATTTCTTATCTGACATCAGATATCAAATGCCTTGGATAATCTGAAATACCAGCTAGGTAACTTGTTTCTTGCAAATTACTTCTTAGATCATCATGTGGGATCACAGGATGCCAGGTGGTTTAATATCTAATGGTGTTTAAAAAGGCAGTGTCTATAATCTGAGCTGGCTATGAACAGCTCATCTACATATTACAGAAGAACGTCATGATCCAACTGCATCTCTAAGTCCTTTAATAGACTTTTGTCAAACAGAGCAGAGGAATTTTCAAATCCCTGAGATAAAACACCCTAGCAATACTTGGAGGTTATTGGGGTCTTGTCATTTAAGAGCAAACGGTAACTGAAATCTCATTTTTAGTGAGATGTAGAAGAATGTATCTTTTAAATCCAGTACTGTAAACCAGCCATAATTAACTGGCATCACAGTCAGGAGGGTGTAGAGGAACAAGCAAAACTGAATTAATACATATTTTAAAATTCTGTGTAGAAAAGGCTGGATCCCTGCTAATGTTTTCTTCTTAAGGAGGTGTAAGTTATTCTTGGGAAAGGCTATTCCTTTTTTAAGTAAAATATTGATTGGGGTAGTGTTGATCATTTTTTTCTAAAGTTCTACCAAACCATACAGATTTACTTACTTATTTTTTTCTAAGACCTCCAGCAAAGTGAGCTGTTTTCTTTCTCCTATTAGTAAACAAAAATCAGTACCAGAGTATATTTTCCAGACTTGCAAATGAAGTCACTGCTTCTCAGGTGAGAAGGTTAGGTGAGCATTTACTCATACAGCAAGTTTTGTCATAGGAGGGGGCATAGAGAACCTTAACTGAATCCCTACTGTCAAATTTTGTTCAGGGCTATGGTAGGGGATTTTTTTCCTTTTGTAGAGGCAGCCAAAAAACACACATTGGCTCTAGTGTTGGCACCGTCCAGGCATTACACGTCTTAAAGGAAACATGAATTAGCTATGAGAGGTTAATGTCAATTGCCCCTTCTACTTGCTGAAAATTTGTCCTTAATGTCCAAGTGTTCTATTCAATCAAAATTATATTAATCATACAGAGATATTTTTAAAGCTGTTTCATGTTAGAATACGCCTGGCAAATTTGTTCTAGAGATCTGGATGGTTCCTCATAACCCTTAGAAAAGTTTAAGAATCTTATATTAGAATCTACCCTTTTATCATTGAGTTTCTCTCTCTCTACAGATGCTAGGCAGGCCAAGAGGCAGGTGCTTGTACAGGTGAGGACTGCCAGAGTGTTTGGAAGCCCTTGGTTTTTATTTAATCATAGTGGTAAAATGCAGAGGTGTTCCAACCAAAAGTGTCAGTTGATATGCCTTATGCACAAGAAAGAGGCCACACAGGTGGCCTCTTAAACTGTAGACTGGCTTTTTTTCCTCCTTTACTAATAGGGTAGTGGGATTTGCCTTTCCTTTGGAAACTGGTATTTCCCTGGCCAAATGGATTTTAAAGAGAGACAATTTTCAATCTAGTGTTGCCCATGGAGGGAAGACTGCTGCTTTCCCTCTGCGTTTTTAGCCAATGGGCCCGTGATGAGAGAACATGGATGAAGAGCAGGGATGAGGTGCTCCACCCTGCTCTCAGTTTGCACAGATGGGAGAAGACAGGAGCCAGGATCAGGAGATAATAGCTCAGCCCTAGATCTGCAGGGAAGGGGAACCTCCTTTGGCCCCTGGAAACAGGGGGCAGTACATCCCTTTTTATTTTTTTAGCACCAGGACCACTAGGACTGGAGGGGAACTGCAAATTTGACAGAGACATTGGCCTCAGGCCCACCTGCTCTGAGCACACCTGGGGAAAGTACCCAGGTGCTGGTGTTGCACAGGGAGTGAGATCATTAAGGTGCACCACTGCCATAGCTGCTTCTGAGGGCAAGGGAACTGCCACTTTCATAGCAGATGCCATTGCCCCCAAAGCCATGGCACAGAAGCAGAGAATAATTCTATCTCAAGCTTACTAAATCTTTCTTGACTCGATTCCAGTGATGACACTGTCAGTGATGTGGTTCACTGCACTGGTAGCTTAGATTTAGGCCATTCAGACTCCTTATCTCATAACTGCATAGATGCCAACAAATAAACAAACAAATGAAAACCCCCCCCACCAGAATCACTATTTATCCCAGCAATTTCAATTGTAAGATCACATCCTATTCAGAATACTTCACATATCATCAGCCACATCTTTCTTTCTTTCTTTCTTTCAACATACGTCAGTCAGATTATGTCATTGTAAAAATCTCATCTTTCCCTTAGTTTTACCTCTATGGCCATAAGCGACCCATTTAGTTGAAGCCCTCAAAGAGATCCTGCAGGGGTTAACTCAACACTGGCATTTCACAGAGGGAAAGCAGGTACAGATATATACACAGGGTCAATCAGAAGGGCCCACAGATGGAGGGATGGGAAACTTCAGACAAGATATAAGTCAGTGGAACAAGAACCCCTGTTAACAGATGCGATTCCCTGGCTTCCACTTAACTGTGATTACAGTACAAGACGTGCCATAAAAGAACAGCAGATAGTCCCCACAGGGGGATCAGATGTGTGGAATCAAAGGGTAATGGGTTACTTACCCAAATGGTCAGGATTGTTATGACTCACTGCATTCAATTTCCTTCCTCCCACATCAATCTGAATGGTGAAAGGAGCTGCGCTTGCTCAGGGAGAGGAAATTGAGAGTGCCCCAAGGTAGAAAAAACCTTGGCACCTGCTGGAAAGTCTTTAAACTTCTTCCCCCCTTGCAGGAGAGCACCTCCATCAAGACAGTGTTACCTGAGGCTATACACCCTGACTCCCAAATCCTGAGTGGCCAGATCTTTGTGCCTGGTGGGGATGGCCTGTAGGCAGTGGGAGCAAGGGGTGCACTGGAGTTCCATCTGGGGTGCCCAACACTGTTATCAAATCCTGGTACTTGCTCCAATTTACAAATCAAATAATTAGGACAAATATTTGGGAAGAAGGAAAAAGAAATGTATTGATTTGCTAGCAAATCAAGAAATCAGTGAACTTAAGCATTCAGGAACAAGCCCTGGATTCTGCACAAAGGAATCAAGTCCCTTTTAAGAGTTAGCTCTTCAGAGTCATGATGGTTTCTTGTCAGAAGGGATGCAATTCATATTCAAGTCTTATTTGAATCAGATCTTATTCAAATATGTAGGCCAGGGTCATGCTGTTGTGTTTATCAGAAGGGACATAGTTCATGTCTAAGCCTTCCTGAGTCCGTTCTTATTCAGATTCACAGGTGCCAGGTCCCCTTTAAGAATGTGTTATTTGTTAACAAGAGGTGAAGGAAAGAGGAGGACAAAGGAGGAAAAATATCAGCTTTGAGAGAGGTCATCTGTTAGCTGCCGGGGCCAGAAACAACTCCTCACCTTCTGTTACAATATTGTAGGTATCATTAAAGAAGTCTGATATTATCTATTCTAGATTTTATGAGGTTTCTTTGGCTTTTATTTTCTTTGTCTTTAACAAGTGCTTCCTTTACTATTTGCCAATCTGGAGATCAATGTGCAAAGGAAAATTAAAATCTTATTTCAAGTTGTAGAGGATTGGGGGACTCTCCAATTAGATGGACTATTGGGACGGCATTGGACTTAAGGCCAGCTATTCTTGAGATCCAAGAACTGCCATTCAACTACTAAACAGCTGTGTGATATTTATGCCCTTGCCCAAGTCCTTGGAGTTTCCTTAGATCACTGTTAGGATGAGGAAAGAAAAACCTCCTAATTAAGTTCTCTTGAAGACAAGTGGGATGAAAGACACTTCAGAGTACCTGCTCCAACTCATAAATCAATTATCTGTCAGTTATTGTGTTAATATCTTAATGGATTATATTGTACATATTCTTTTGTGATTTGCTTTCGATATTGTTTTTACTACATTTCAATAATCTATCCATGTTATAAGTATTATGGATCTGTTAATTAATTTTGATGTATACAATTTAAATGTCTGACCATAACATGATTTATCAATGCCTTCTATTGTTGATGAAAGTATATGTTGTCTCTAGCTTTGAACAATTATAAGTAATGCTGCTATGCACAGTTTTGGACATGTTACCTATTAGTAGAATTTTTAAAATCATTGTTTTAATAATATATTGTAGATTAAAAAAAACTATAACAAAGGATTTTGAAAGTTTTCACAAAAGGAAATGATAGATGTTTGAGGAAATAATCTGATTGTGAATGCTGCACCATGTGTACATGTATTACACATTACATACTATCCCATTAATGTGTATGATTTTTATGTTTTATGTATTAGATAAAATAAATTAAAATAAGAATTATTGTTACTTAATACATTAAATTACTTCAGATAAAACAGAGTTTATGATAGAGTTAACTTTTTTATTTTAATTGAGTAATAATAAGTGCATACATTTATGGAGTAAAATGTGGTGTACAGGACTGGTATGTTTTTGTGTATATCCCAGAATCAGTAAGTAAATCCTCATCCACTGAGAATGGCTATTATCAAAAGACTAAGACTAAAGGTACCTGTAAACCCAGTCATTGGCAAGCTGAGACAGGAGGATTGCAGGTTTGAGGCCAGCCTTAGCAACTTAGCAAGGCTCTCAGTAACTTAGCAAGACCCTGTTTCCAAATAAAATAGGGCTGGAGGTGTAGCTCAGAGGTAGAATGGCTTTCAGTTCAATCCCTGTCACCACACACACACACACACACACACACACACACACACACACACTAAAGATAATGAATAGTGATGAGGATGTAGAAAAAAGAGAGCCCTTGCAAACTGTTGCCATGAATGTAAATGAACACGTTCATTACAGAAAAGAGAATGAAGATTCTTAAAAAAAAGATCTACCATACAATACAGTAACTCCAAGGTAAATGGAATCAGTAAGTCAGAGAAACACCTGCAAGCCCATGGTTTCACTATTCACAATAGTCAAGCAACAGAATCAACCTAAGTGTTCATCGAGTGATGAATAGATAAAGAAAAGGTGGCACATATACACAGTGGAACATTTCTCAGTCTTACAAAGAATGAAATTCTGTCATTTCCAACGACATGGATGAAATGAAAGGTCATTATAATAAGTGAAAAAGTCAATAAAGAAAGACAAGTACTGTGTGATCTGACTCATAGATGGAATATAAAAAAGTTAATCTCAAGCCGGGTGTGGTGGCACACGCTTGTAATCCCAGTACTTGGGAGGCTGATACAGGAGGATCACAGGTTCATGGCCAGCCTCTGCAAGTAGTGAGACTCTTGTCAACCTAGTGAGACCTTATTTCCAAATAAGAAATAAAATTGGGTTGGGGTATATCTAGAAGGTAGAATGCCTCTGGGTTCAACCCACAGTACCAAATAAATAAATAAATAAATAAATAGCATAAAAAAGTTGATCTCAAAGGAGTTGAGAATAGATTTGTGGTTACCAGAGGTGGAAAGAGCAGGGAAAAGGAGTGGTGGAGAAAGATGACTCAATGGGCACTGAGTTACAGTCAGAAGCAAGAGGTTCTGGTGAGCTACTGTACAGTTAGGTGATTATAGATAGCAATAACATATTGTAAATTTCAGAAACCTAGAAAAATGATTTTGAATGTTTTCATCATAATAAAATCAGAAGCATTTGTGGAAGTACATATGAAATTATTTGAACATTACACAATTTCTACAGTTATGGAAGCATGCAGCATTAAAGCAACATAGATTGCAAGTGTACTGACAGGGTTAAAAACATACAATCAGCAATCTAATAAAGAGATGTGAAGGAGGTGACCTCAATTTTAGTCTGTCCACAGTACTGATTAGTGGTGGTATCTTTGACACATCAATTGAACTTTGAGTTTCAGATTTCATACCTGTGGAAGAAAACAGTATCTCACAAGACTTACTGGAAGTTTTCATGAAGATGTACACACATCTACACACCCATATGGGAAATATTTTACAATGTGATCAAGCCTTTATAGAGAAGATTTTTTTGACAAAGATTTCAGATTATTATTAATATTAGTTAAAACTGGTGTGTGTGTATGTGTGTGTGTGTGTGTGTGTGTGTGTGTGTGTGTGTGTGTGTGTAACTGAGCATTGAACCCAGGGATGTTCAGCCACTGAGCTATATCCGCAGTCCTATTTTATTTTGAAACAGGGTCTCTCTAAGTTACTGTGAGCTGGTCACAAACCTGCAATCCTCCTATCTCAGTCTCCCACGTACCTGGGTTATAGGTGTGTGCCACTATACCCTGCTAGGTTAACATTCCTGAGATTAACAACAACACAAAAGGTGGAGAGGGGAACAAGAGAAGAAAATGAGAACAGTGTAAAAGAGGTATCTATTAGCTTCTTTAGCTCTCCTAACTGCATTCCTCTTCAAAATGCCAGGGGAGATTTTTAAATGGAAAACTTTCCTCCAATCTGCTAATAAGCATAGAAAACTGGAGACGACGTCACTTTCCTTCCTTCTTTGCTCACCTAACTGACCACACTCATAAGCCCATCTGGATGAAGCTGGTGACATCTTGGATAGGAGTTCACTTAGCCTGGAAACAGTGCTGCAGGAGGCAGGAACAGAAGGTAACCACAGTTCTTGTTGATCTACTTTTGAAACACGCCATTAGTTCTTCACAACATTTCCTTGCTTTTTGTTTTTCTCTATTTTCCCAAACTGGAGAACAGAAGATATGCTTTCTTCTTAAACTTTCATATAGCATGTATGTACTACCACATATTATGAAAAGTGATTTTGATTTTCAACTATTTATGCACAAAAGACTACTACATACTGCTTTATTTTCAGATATTCACATGGTGATGCTTTAGTTTTCCCATGACTGATGTTTTTTTTAAGAGGAAGAGTGACCGATGTAATTTCAGGTGGGGATGACTTTGAGGGTTACCCTGATGCTAGAAACTAATGTCTCAATCATTTTCACTTTTTTCCTGATGAAATGGGCAGTGGACGATCTAAAACCCAAACCATAGAGTGCCGAGGGAGGCTGGTGTTTTCCAAGGGGATTGAGAAGATTAATGCTCTTCTCCTACCCTCAGGCTAGACATGCATTTACTCTCAGGTTTGTTGTGTGATGTTAGGCAGGTGCCCTGAGAACCTGAATTTTAATCTGCAAAAGGAGGAAAGAAGACAAGTGGGTACCTTGTAAGTTCCTGGGGAAAATGAAATGTGGTAAGGCATTGGAACAAATAATTGTTCAATATTATCTACTACTGTAATTGCCAAAGCTAGGCAGGCACTAAACTGTTCACACAAAATTCGAGCAATTGCATAGAGAAGAAGAATGAACAGGTAGGCCATGTGGTAGAGATGCAGTGTTCCCTGCTCCACCTGGTTCTCTGGGTTGATTAAAGGGACTTCCATTTAACATGTGCAACAGAGATTTCCCCAACACACTCCCCACTTGCCACTCCTGCTCTCCCTTCATTCACTCTGCAAATAGTGTCTTAGTCATCCCATGTATGGGTCACTACTCTGGTTCTTGCTCTGCTTTATCCACAAATATAGACTAGGTCATCAGGTATACTTTGCAGTTTATTGGAAAGTTAAAAATTTTTGCACATGTCAGTACTTGGGAAGCTGAGATAGGAGGATTGTAGGTTTATGGCCAGCCTCAACAACTTAGTGAGTCCCTCAGCAACTTAGTGAGACCCTGTTTCAAAATTTTAAAAAAGTAGAGCTGATTGTACGGCTCAGAGGTAGAATGCTCCTGGGTTCAATCCTGAGAACCACAAATGAAAAAAAATGTTCAGAGCTTAGTTTTCACCTGCCAGTGGGGTATTATTTGATAGAAAAATATCTATCTATCTATCTATCTATCTATCTATCTATCTATCATCATCATCATCATCTATCTATCTATTTATCCATCATCTATCTATCATCTATCATTATCTATCTTCTTCATCATTATCCTATTATCATATATCATCTATCCTTCCATCCATCTCTCCATCTACCTAAATTTGTGTGTGCGTGTGTATGTGTGTGTGTGTGTGTGTGTTGGGGGGCAGTGGTACTGGGGATTGAAGCCAGGGACATTCTCCTTCTGAGCTGCATCCACAGCCCTATTTTATTTTTCAGTTTGAAAAAGGATCTCACTAAGTTTCTGAGTGCCTCACTAAGTTGATGAGGCTGACCTCAAACCTTTGAGCTGCTTGTTTCAGCCTCCCAAGTACTGTGATTACCGGTATGAGACATCACTCCTGGCTCTATTATTTAAGGTATTAAATTATTTTGCAGTATTGTCTACTCCAGATCTTGGAACTGTTAATGAGTTGAATATCAGAAGCATTTTTTGGAATTATTACAAGGCATAAAATGCACTTGAAATTTGCAATTTTTTCTGAACTATCTTTGCATTATAATCACTGCTAAAAACTTCTTATATAGAGAAGATATTAGTTCCATCCTCTTGGTATGGGGTATTAAAATTTAACCTTTGGCATGCCAAATATTGAGTAGTTGAAAAGGTTTAATTTCTATAGGAGAAAATGTGGAAAACGCTATCACTGACTATCTTCAGAAAGTACCTATTGTACTTTTTAATTTTGTAGCTCTAAAAAAATTCTACTGTAAATCACATTTATGTAATATTTTTCCCTTATAGACTGACAGTGGCCTCCTTAAGTACAATTAGGTTCAGTAAGGCCTTGCTTTGTTTTCAGTATCTAACACAGAGGCAGCTGTGAGTGCCCAGAGGAGGAAACAGTGAACTAAAGATAGAGATGTCCAACTGCGGCTCAGTTTTCCTCTTTGCTTCTCAATTTCCATGACAAATCAACTGTGGCAATCTATAAAGCCAGTGAGGTTTGCAAAAACAACCAAAGCCTTGTCTGGTAAATAGCCGTGACCCTCTAAGTTCTAGTTCTTTTCTCTGAGATTTAGTTCAAATGGTAGGAGCTTTAAGGAGGTGCATTTGGGGGAACACATACTACCTGAAAAAAGATGAGATTTTCCACAAAGCTGTGCTTAACCAGGGATGGAATACTTATATTTTACATATGTGTACATTTATATGTTCATATGAATGCATTTATAGAAATGTATAAGGTTTCCACATATCTGTATAAAATAAGCATGTATATAAACACATGCAGAAAATTTCCAATCCAAATTCTTTTTATTTTTTAAAATTTTATTTTTTTTAATTGATGCATTGTAATCATACATCTTTGTTAAGTACAAACTGTTATAGGTAAAAGCATACATGCACACATATCTCATTTAACCCGTCCCCAATTCCTACTCCACTCTCTCCTCCTCCCTCCTTCTCAAGTTCAGTTTAGTGATTGACTTTGATATGTTCGTGAAAGTACATCATGTACACTAGGGTGCCCCCCCTCCCCCCATCACCTTTTGTTAGGTCAAAGTTTTTGCTCACCTAAGGTTTCTCCTTCTTCATCTGGAGTCCCTATTATGTCTCATTTTCTCCCTAGCTTCCACAAATTAGGGAGAACATATGATTTTTTACTTTTTGTGACTGACTAATCTCACTTAACATAATGTTTTCCAGTTCCATTCATTCCCCTGCAAATGACATGATTTTATTCTTCTCTATGGCTGAGTAAAATTCCATTGTGTACATATCTCAGAGTTTTGTAATCCATTCATCTGTTGATGGACATCTTGGCTGGTTCCATAGTTTGGTATTTGTAAATTGTGCAGCTATAAACATAGATACACATGCATCGGTCTGAGAGTTTGGTTTCCATTCTTTTGGGTAGATACCCAGAAGTGGTATTGCTGGATCATATGGTAGGTTCATTCCCATTCATCTGAGGATCCTCCATACTGTTTTTCAAAGTGGTTGCACTAATTTGCAATCCTACCAGCAATGTATTAGGGTTCCCACTTCTCCACACCCTCGCGAGCATTTGTTGTTGTTTGTGTTCTTGATGATTGCCATTCTGATTGGAGTTTCCAAATTCTTTTTTAAAAAATGAATTGTATTTGTCATTCTTTCCTCATCTTTTTTTATACTTTTATTGGGGCAATGTATACTACACATTATAGTGAGATTCAAAGTTATACAAACATACATGCACACAAATTTTAAATGTATAAATAG
>PVLC010029017.1:0-20849 GCA_004027655.1 Graphiurus murinus
TAAATCAACTTCTTTGCTTATCGAGGATCTCTCTTTTTCATCTGGAGACCCTCCTATGCCCCATCTTCTCCCTAACATCCACATATTAGGGAGAACATATGCTTCTTAACCCTTTGTAACTGACTAATCTCACTTAACATAATGTTTTCCAGTTGCATCCATTTCCCTGCAAAGAACATGATTTTATTCTTCTTTATGGTGGGCCAGTGATAACATTTATTTTCAAATACAAATGGAAAGATTAGAACTGTCTTAAACTTATTGTCTACGCTAACAATTTGGTTTAATTTCAATAAGTCAATTAAGGCCTAAAATATATTTATCTCTTTCTAAACCTGACTTTGCTGCTAATGAAATGCATGCACTTATACATACCTTAAGAAAAGAGTAATGCTTTAAAATTTCCTAAATTAATGCTACTTTCCTTCTTCCTAAAAAATACATGTGCAATCACGCACACACACACACACACACACACACACACACACACATGCGTACACAACACATAAACCACATATTTTTATCTGGTGAAAGGAAAATTTGTCTTTTCTGTGTTTCCTGATTTTGACAAGGGAACTTTTTCCCTCAGTCCTGCTCCTGATCAGATACAAGCAGTGATGCACAGAAATTCAGTTGCCATGACAACTGTTCCACAAACTTAAGGCAAACCTGTATCAACATTAACTGCTAAGTCCCATTGGTCAAGGAGCAGCAACACACTCTGCAGACAGATGGAGATGCCAGGTTAACATCCTTCAATTTTTTATGATTCCTCTGACCTGAGAAATCCAATTTAGAATACATTATTCATTATTATTTTTATTTTTCAGTGCTAGAGATTGAATCCAGGGCCTTGCACATGCTAGGCAAACACTCTACCACTAAGCAACACCCGCGTACTGCTTTTTTATTTTTGAATATTATTTTAAATCAAAGTGAATGAAGTACTTTCTCCATTTAAAATTCATCAGATTTTTTGCCTGTGTGAATGACTTTGTTGTAAAGAATTTGGTGGAATATGCCTTCAGTAGGATAGCAACAACTAATTTCACATGTATGTATGTTAATAGACTAAAAAGAATGGGTATCTTTCTAAAGAAATTGAAGTCAGAATATTATAATGACACATGCATATTCATGTTTATAGCAGCACAATTCACAATAGCCAAATTATGGAACCAGGCTAGATATTGTCCATCAACAGATAAATAGATTACAAAACAGAGGTATATACATACAATGAAATTTTACTCAGCCATAAAAAAGGACAAAGTTATGTCATTTGCATGAAAATGGATGGAACTAGAGAAAGCTGTGCTAAGTGAGATATGCCTGTCTCAGAAAGCAAGTATAGTTGTATATTTTATCTCATAGGTGGAAGTTAGAAAGAAATTGGGTAACATAAGAGACCTTAAATAAAGAAATAGAGATTCAATGGAGCAATGGAAATAAATTAGGGGGGAAGGAGGGGAGATAGAAATGTAATGAAGATAATAGTTTAGATAATGCTATGTACATATACAAAATTATCAGTATCAATCTAATAACAAGCAGGGAGAAGGGAAGAAAGTGGTATGTGATCTGGAGGGAAACACACCAAGTGTTGTGTGTATATTCCTATCACTCTACCACATTATGATGTATAATTACAATGCACCAATAAAAATATAAAAGCTGAAGTATTAGAAAATAATAGCAAAATTATGAGTTATTAAATAATTTTTAATTATACAAGTTTAAGAAAATCTTTGAAAACTGGGCTGCCTATCATTATAGTGCTGGAGATGATTCTTGGTATGTAAACAAATGAAGTAGTGTTAGCTTTTTAGTTTAATTTAGAGAAGTGCTATGATTTGCAGAATGTTATAGGATGAATCTGAGTAAGGGGAAAGTGTGACTAAGGATTTGATGTTTACCTTAATAGGGTTTTTATTGGATTATTGTCAACCAACATTTAGTAGATTAAGAGCAGCCACTTCTACGCTGGAGAATGATGGACAGAAAACTATACACAGGGTTTTTCTCTAATTGCCTACTTAGAAAAGGAGAAGTAGACTTTTTCAAAATAGGCCACTGAAAAGCACATTATCTGAGGATTACAGAAATCAATCATTTGAAGGAAACTATTTCAGAAAAAAAAGAAAACTAAAATATGATGAAGTGCACATTTAAATATCAGCTTGCAAAATTGTATTTACAGATCAGACTGATAAGGACTTGTTGTCAATAAACAATCCCACTGCATTCCAAGTAAAATCCATGTAAAAAAGCTAAGAGCTACAGCTTTCATAAAAGGAAATTGAAAGGCAATCATGATATTTAATGATCATAAATTACTTAAGAAATTAAAAAATTTAAATGTGATATTTGAAAAGTGATTCATTTTATTATTTTTGTTCTTTATTATTTTGTTTGTTATTTAAGTGATATTTGAAAAGTGATTTATTTTATTGAGTGATTTACTTTATTTATAAGCAATATGGATGTATGCTTTGTTTTTTTTTGATGTATGCTTTTTGCAGCATAAAATAGATGCATTTCCAAATTCTATATTACAATATGAAAATTTAAAATTTGACTAATTTTTGAAGAAATATTGAAATTACATTTTTATTTTTATTTATTTATTTTTTTGCGGTACTGAGGATTGAACTCAGGGGCATTCTACCTCCGAGCTATACCCCCAGCCCTGTTTTTTATTCTTTATTTTGAAACTGAGTCTCACTAAGTTGCGGAGTGCCTCACTAGGTAGCTGAGACTGGCCGCGAACCGGGATCCTAAGGTCTCAGCCTCCCGAATGCTGGGATTACAAGTGTGCGCCACCACGCCTGGCTGAAAATTACATTTTTAAACTAAAGAACATGTTCGAATACTTAGTGGATGTTTGGCTTTAAGATTTTATTTTTTGCTAACTTGATATCATATATAAGAATAAGATACTACAATTTTGCATCATGATTTTATGACTTGTTTAATAGAGAGACATACAGGCATTGCATGGCATTATACTTGTTCCATTTCTGTGAAACTGAAGTCCACTAGACACATTTTTCTGAGTTACTCTCCCATTGTATTTTCTGCCAAGTTTTATCCTGAAATAAGGTGTAATAGAGTATTTTCACAATCTAATGGTTGATATTTAAACACATTGACTTCAAATTTTCCTTCCTTTGCAGTGAGGGAAAAGCTGTCTATCTACACCAAATGTTCAGGCTGTGTAGATTTTGTGCTTTCTGCCTTTTTGTTAGTAGGGTAATTGCCACTTTCTCTCATCTTTTCATCTTTTCTTGCTCATTTTTTCATCTTTTCTTGCTCCACACACCACACCATAGTTATAGTATCTGCTAAATCTGTTACATATTTTGCTTGGCCTAGTAAGGTATTTTTTATTTTAAAATGTTTATAATAACTATTAAGGTAACCATAAGTGATCCTATTTTATAAACTCTGATATTGAAGTTCACACAGGTAAAATTGAGTTTCCTTGGTCTATCTAACAAAATAGTACCATAAATTGGACTCAAGCTTGCTTAGCCCTTTAATATTTTAAATCTCATAGTCTTTTATTTTATATGGTATAGTTCTGTTCTCGGAAACCTTGTGATACTTTGACTTTTCTTGTTTCACTAATTCTTTTTTTTTAATTTTTGTCACATTGTTTTATCAACCATTGAATGAAGTCAGAATTACATCCATATTATATATGTATTTTAGTTTTTACATTGCTTAGCTTAGAACCTGTACTGTAGTATAGAGTTCTATCATTCTACAACAATGAGGGAAATATAGCTTTTAATCTAATAGCCTATAAATCCTGTTTTTCTCTGTGTGAAAATGGGCTGTGTTTAGGTATGTTGCTGTTCTCTGAGCAGCCTGTTCATGGAACTTGTCTATAGCTGATATTTGAGGCCCATGCTATCAAAATTCATTTCTTTTTCAACAGTGTCTTAGACAATGCTTACAGTAAAGAGAAAAATATATGTTTTACAGGCAACATTACATCATATTATATGCATTAACTCATAATTCAAATTTTGAGTTATTTATAAACTTGACGTTTTAGTTGCTTTCATTAATATTTCAATTCTCACCCAGAGCTATAGGAGCCTGTTGAGATGTCTCTGCTCCAGGTGGCAGGTTGGATTCAAGGTCAGTCCTAGATATCTTCAATTTCTAGCTCCCAAGATAAAAGAGCACCTCCAATGTGAAATATGATATTTCCATGGTGGAGAGCAAGAGCTTAGGAGAACTAGATGATACTTGTAAGGCTTCCTAAGGCCTCTACATATAACTGAAAAACTATCACTTATACCATTATTGCATTGGCCAAAATAATTTAGTGGATAAACTCAACATCTAAAATTTCAAGTATCACAGGCTTCACATTAATTAGGTTGGATATAAGTGGAGGATCAATGTTTGGTTATGAACAGTACACTCTACCATGTGTACTAAGGTTGCCTTTTAAAATTTTTTTTACTTTTATTAATTGATGCATTGTAATCATACATCTTTGTTAGGTACAAACTGATAAAGGCATACATGCACACATTTCTCATTTAACCCTTCTCCAATTCCCACCCCACTCCCTCACCCTTCCTCCTTCTCAAGTTCAGTTTAGTGATTGACTGTGATATGTTTGTGAAAGTACATCATGTGCATTAGGGTGTCTCTCCCCCACCTCCCCACCCCCCATCCATCACCTTCAGTTAAGTCAACTTCTTTGCTTATCTAGGGTTTCTCCTTTTTCATCTGGAGTTCCTTTTATGCCCCATCTTCTCCCTAGCATCCGCATATTAAGGAGAACATATGCTTTTTTACTCTTTGTGACTGACTAATCTCACTTAACATAATGTCTTCCAGTTGCATCCATTTCCCTGCAAAGAACATGATTTTGTTCTTTATGGCTGAGTAAAATTCCATTGTGTACATATCCCATAGTTTTGTAATCCATTCATCTGTCAATGGACATCTTGGCTGCTTCTATAGTTTGGCTATTGTGAATTGTGCAGCTATAAACATAATACACATGTGTTGGTCTGATAGTTTGGTTTCCATTCTTTTGGGTAGATACCCAGAAGTGGTATTGCTGGATCATATGGTAGGTTCATTCCCATTCATCTGAGGATCCTCCATACTGTTTTCCAAAGTGGTTGTACTAATTTGCAGTCCTACCAACAATGTATTAGGGTTCCCACTTCTCCACACCCTCACCAGCATTTGTTGTTGTTTGTTGTTGGTGTTTTTTATGATTGCCATTCTGATTGGAGTTAGGTGAAATCTCAGGGTAGTTTAGATTTGCATCTCTCTGATTGCTAATGATGTGGAACATTTCCTCATACATTTATTGGCCATTTGTATTTCTTCTTTTGTAAGGTGTCTATTTAGATCCTTTGCCCATTTTTTGATTGGGTTATTTGTATTCTTAGCTATAAGTTCCTTGAGTTCTCTATATATCCTAGACATTAGTCCTCTATCAGAAGAGTAGCTGGCAAGGCTCTCTGTTGAGGTTCTTGATAGTTTTCTCTATTGCACGGAAGCGCTTCAGTTTAATGCAATCTTGTGTATTGATCTTCCTTTTGAGTTGCTTGTATTTTGGGGGTCTTGTTGAGAAAGTTTTTACCTGTGCCTATGTGTTGTAGTGTTGGCCCTATGCCTTCTTCAAGTAGCTGCAAGGTCTCTGGCCTGACTTCCAGGTCTTTGATCCACCTTGAGTTGACTTTTATGCAGGGTGAGAAAGTGGAGTTTATTTCCATTTTCCTGCATATGGTTAACCAGTTTTGCCAACACCATTTGTTAAAGAGGCTATCTTTTTTCCAGTGTATATTTTTGGCTCCTTTGTCAAAAATCAATTGGCTGTAAGCACGTGAGTCTGTTTCTGAGTCTTCTATTCCGCTCCATTGGTCTATGTGTCTGTTTTTGTGCCAATACCATGCTGTTTTTATTACTGTGGCTTTGTAGTATAGTTTGAAGTCAGGTATTATGATACTTCCTGCATGGTCTTGTTGCTAAGGATTACTTTGGCTATTCTGGGCTTTTTGTTGTTCCAAATGAATTTAAGGACTGATTTTTCTATGTCTGTGAGGAGTGACCTTGGCAATTTCACGGGTATTGCATTGAATCTGTAGATCACTTTTGGGAGGGTGGACACTTTGATGATATTTATTCTCCTATCCAAGAGCATGGAAGATTTTTTCATCTTCTAAGGTCTTCATCAATTTCTTTTTTCAACCTTTTATAGTTTTCCTTATAGAGGTCTTTTACCTCCTTGGTCAGGTTTATCCCTAAGTATTTTATTTTTGGGGGTGCTTTTGTGAGTGGAATTGTTTTCTCGATTTCTTTTTCAGTGGTTTTATGGTTGGCATACAGAGGAATGCTTCTGATTTTTTAAGATTCATTTTGTATTCAGACACTTTGCTGAATTTGTTGATCACTTCCATAATTTTTTTGGTTGATTTTGTTGGGTCTTCTAAGTATAGTATCATGTCATCTACAAAAAGGGATAGAAAGTCACTATTTCATATCATTCTTCTACGTGCAACACATGTTTAGCACTCAGAAGGAAAACATCCTGTATTTCTCATCTAATTATATTATCAGTCTCAAAGTCCATGATCTCATTATAGTGTGCACTTTAGCCCAGATGTGATTTATATTTCCTGACCCCATATACATAGTCACATACTCATACATCTAGTGAAAATAACCCAAATTAAGTCCACTTAGAACTAAAGAGAAAAAATGGGGGACCATAGTTGATACTGGTCATGACAATCCTAAAAGACTATTAGTTTTATGTTGCTGTGTTCCTTACCCAGAGGTAATGAATGTTCCTTGAGTACGCACACTCATGAAACCTGAAAATTGCTCCCCACTTACAGTTCTTGAAGCTTCCATCTGGACAACCTTGCTGTTCCCAGGATAACTCTTCAGCCACCTATAATGACAGGGTCAGCAAATGTGCAGTTTCTAGGATCGGAGCAGAAGTCTTCACCGACTACTTCTCTGTATAAAGTTAACAGCTAAGGATTTTACACTCTGAATTTCTATGGTCTCTTTTAATCCAGGATGCCATTGTAAAAATAAATAGTAAATAAATAAATAAATATTTAAAATTTCAATCTGATCAGCTCTAATTGCTGATACCCCTCCCAGTGTTTGTCTTTGAGAGATTTCTCTTTTATATAAATTCAGCTACAAATACTTTTAGATCATCACCCTTACACAGACCTCAGAGTGGCCATCTTCTATTAAGTCAACTTGTCCAATTGAAAACATTTGCCAGGACCATATAAATACAGTTGCAATTCTTAACAAAACTCTTGTCTCCAAGCATATCTAAATTTTGTCTCTTACTGGTAGAAGAGAAGCAATCATTTCATATCTTATCCCTCCAAATCCCAGATTTTATGAATGTCTTCCTATCCCTTTGACTTCCTCAAATAGGACTTGTTTTTCTTACCTACCCACTGTTTTTAGTTCCAATTCTGTTAATAATACACAGCTAACTTCTAGTAACTTTCTTGAGAGAATTTCTTTCACTGGAGCCATAACTTCACTGACTGTATACTCTGCCTCTCAAATTCTCTCAGACAGTGAGTTTTTCAAATGCTTCACTATTTTATGTCACAGCTGCTATTTTTCTGGCCTCTGAACATCATTTACTTCTCACCACAGGGCTCTGAAGTCATTCTTAAATATTTAAGGTTATACTTAGCTGGTTCACAGATAAAACTACTTAACAAATCCCCAAATCTCAGAGACTTAAAATAATGAACATTTATTTCTCACTCAGAGGATGTAAGTTATATGAAGAGGCAACAAGCAAGCCAGCAACAACAGCAAAGTTTTTACTCAGTGCATATATATTTTGTCTTTGGACATGCCCCCTGTTAGGTGGCATTAAAGGGCATTCTTAGGGGGCAGTAGCTGTCACAGTGGAATAGCAATATTGCTTTCTGTTATTTTCCCCCATCCAGCTCCATGAAATACAATAGCTTCAGACTGCTACAGTATAGAACTAATATTTGTATTCATATCTTGCCTTGGGTTTGTGACTGCACAGCTCTATCCTAAAGAAATGCAGGCTTTGTTGGGATCCATGGAGGAAGGGAAAGAGTAACATTTTCTTTGAACTGATTCTAAAAGGGATTTAATGTCCTGTGGTTCTCCTTAGGCATTTTTTCTTCTTTTTTTTTTTTTTGCACCAAAGCAGCCATGCAGTCACGATATCTCTGACTTCTTACATTGTCTCTCTTTCCTTATCAGTATTCAAGAATATGTCATCTATAAATGAGAAGTGATTCCATTTTTCTACCTTTTATAAGTGTTATACTTTTGCACAGTCAAAATACTAGTCCTTATTTTTTAATTGAATTTAATTTTTATTGATGCATTGTAGCTGTACAATGTAAATGAGATTCAAAGTGATGTACTTATGTATGCACACAACATCTCTTGGTGTGTTTCATAAAAACAAATATCTAAAACTTTGTTCTCTTTTTCTGTTTTAATCTTGCAGTGTTGCCCTTGTTTTCGAGCAAACTCCTCCACTCCATCACTCTATATTGTCAGCTGATTTATTCACATGGTGAGGCAATTGTCACATACACAACCTCTGGCATGAAATCAATAGCTATTGTTACTTGGAACTCTTTCAAACATAAAATTGAAGGTGATTACACATTTTGTAATATTGATAAATTGTAGCAGTCTAGTCCAAATACATAATTTTCTATCAACTCTAAGTCGCATCCCTTTTTTAAAAAATAATATAGTACTTTTCCCTTTTCAGTAATTTATACTTAAAAGCACATCTCATATGAAAGATTCTTATCATGTGTTCTCTCTGTAACAGACACACAAAAGACACACACACACACACACACACACACACACACACACACACACATTCTATATATCTTTGAATTTCCGGGCACCACACAAATTTTGGTCTCTCTTAGATAACAGAAATATGTGTTATCTTATTTTTACTTATAGGAGAACAGGAGCCCAAATTTTTTAAGTGAATTTCTCAATGTCATAGTCAACTATTGACAATATTAGGATAAGTATCCAAATACATTAACTTTCAATCTAATGTTGTTTTATACGTAATATAAGAATAAATATAGTATGTAAATATAAATTAGAACCTTGTAAAGTCACACTGTATTTCTGAACACTTATAAGTAAATTTCTGCAAAACATTTTTAAATTTGACTGTGTAATACTATTTTTATTGTTGAAATAGACATGTCTAAAAACAACAGGTACAATTCTAGTTTATATCATCTAGGTCTTTTTTTTTTTTAGTTTCAATTATATATTTATCTTCTATAACATGCTAAAACAATAGTGATTTGTGACTTTTTTAGATGACTGTGTGACCTTCCATTAAGTATCCATTTACTAGATTTTTTTTTTTTTTTTTTGCTGATCTTGTTATGCTTTAACAAAGGAGCTTTCTTCAAAAACTTGTAGCAGCCAAAAGGAAATCCTCTTTGCTTCTGACTTCAGGATGTCCCTGCAGTGAGCAGGGCATTTTAGATTACCTCAAGAGAAGGTTGATACAAGGATATCAGGCTTGTACTGCCTTTCCTGGACCTTCAAAACATTTTACCTGAGTCAGTGCTTTGGGGCTGATGCTTTATTAGCTTCAGAGCTTCCACTGAGACTGTTCTGTCTTATATTTTAATAGCTAAAAAGTTAATGACTAGCATAATAATCAGAGAAGGTTTCCATATGTTGGACAATTTAGACATTCCAAATTGATAATATATATATAGTATATATACATATATAGTATATATTATATAGAGCATACTATATATACTATATATATATAGTTTGTTAAAGTTACATATTTACAAATTGGAGTGATGTTCTGAATTCAAATAGCATCTTTCAGCTTATCTTTTCTTAATTTACACATACAATATAGTTCAGTGCAAAGACATTTTGGACAGGCATTCTCAAGAAACACAATCAATTACCCTTAATTCAGGATTTAAATATTTCATGCATGTTCTTGCCTAGATGTTCTGTTCAGTAGGAAAATTGCACAAAGAACAAAAGATTAAATCCTATCAATAGCATGTGCCAGAGTTCTTAAGGGTAACAACTAAGTAAAATGTCATCCTGAATGTCTATAGTAATGCTTAAAATAATTCTACCTCACAGTTAATTAGAAACAATAACCACTGAAAAAGTAATCTAATTTTAATAAATAAATAGAGGCACTGGAGGCTCTGATCTTGTTAAGCACATCACACTCATAGGAGATATTTAAAACACCCATGAAAATATTTGTTTGGCACTGTATCAAACTCTGCACATAATCTAGACAAATTAATAAAAACACAATGACTGAATTTATATAAGTGGCTGCCTCAATAGAATAGATAACTTTGGAGTCCCTTGAAATGATTGAATTTCTACAGGGTCAAAGAAAATTCATGTGTGCTCAAATTGAAACTTCTATTTTAGAAATATATTATACCAGGCTTGGTGGCACATGCTTGTCATTTTAGTACTTGGGAGGTTGGGACAGGAGGATCACAGGTTTGTAGCCAAACTCAGCTACTTAGTGAGGCACTCCATAACTTAGTGAGTCCCTGTTTCAAAATAAAGAACAGTAAAAAGGTCTGAGGTATAGCTCAGAGGTAGAATGATCCTGGATTCAATCCTCAATCCCCAGTACTAAAAAGAAAAAAAAAAAAAAAAAAAAAAAAAGAAATATTACCTTCATTGGGTTGCCATTAAGTTATAAATGAAATATATAAAGAGTCTATCATATGTTAGGAGTTCAAAAAGTATTAGCTCTTATACCCATAATTGCCCTTTAGACCAGAAGTTTTCATGCTGGTGCCTAAATATCTTCAAAAACAAAGACTGGTCTGCAGCTAAAAGAGTTGTATTATCTTTAAGCAAATCAGTTTGCAAATTCTCTACTCTCAAATGTGATTCATAAAAAATAAAAAAATGCATCTGGTCTGGCAAGGTGGTACATACCTATAATCCCAATTACTCTGGAGGCTAAGGCAGAAGAATTGCAAGTTTGAAGTCACTGTGGACAACTTAGTGAGACCCTGCCTCAGAAAATTCAAAGGACTGAGGATTTAGGTCACTGTGTGGTGGGATAGCATGATGTCTCTCATGGGTTCTTGGCCTCTGTGGTGAAAAGAGTTTCAATACACACCAGTTAGGGACAAAGGCAGTAGTTTTATTTTAAGGAAAGGCACTGGTACACAGGAGAAAGGGCACAGGTCGCCTCAGGAGTCTCTGGGATCTCAGCTGGGAAAGTGTGCCATGGCAGGGAGTGATGACAAGGAAAGAGAGAGAGAACCATGACGGCTAAGCAAAAAGAGAGAGGGAGCACATAGTCTTTCCTCCTGGAGAAGGGATGGCTTTTGGGGTTCAGGGTGGATAAATCGGGAAACTGGGCAGTATGGGATATTGGTCCCCTGCCCTTGGGGTTTAAAAAAAAAAAGTGGAAAAAATCTCCAGGTAGGACTATCAGGACTGGAGACAAGAAGTCTGAGATATAGGGTCTTTCTTACAATAGGTATGAGTGGCTTCCTTTTTTTTTTTTTTATTATCAAAGGTATTTTATTGCATAGCAATAAACTTCTGGTGTCCTGGATTTGGAAGGTGATACAAGTTATCATAAACTTCTCTTTCTCTGCTCTGTTTACAAATACATGGCAAAACATTTGCTAACTTAAGTGGATCAAAAGATTGCCTATGAGCTTTCCATTACAGAGAGCATGAATACAGTATGGTTCACAGCCTGCAATCTCTTTATGTTTTGTGGTATGAGGATCCAACCCAGGCTTTACATATACTAAGCCAGCGCTCCACAGAGGAGTGGCTTCCTTTTGAGAGGCAAATGAAGGTCTGAGAAATCACCTCAGGGACTTCCAAAATGGAGTCAGCCTATTGTGAGTAGGCCTTACTTTTTAGGATGAGCAAGCTCTGTTGAAACAAAACCATTTTTCTTTCCTTCCCAATCTTCTCCTTTCTGCCTAAACTTTTATTCCTTCTACTCTACCTCATCAATTGGATTTAACACTTAGTACCAAAAAGAATCTGCGTGGTGCAAATATGGAATCAACCTAGATGTCTGTCAGCAGAAAACAAACTCCTAGTCAACTCCCTTTCACAGTTATCATTTACCTATGAGAGGAAGGAAGGAAGGAAGGAAGGAAGGAAGGAAGGAAGGAAGGAAGGAAGGAAGGAAGGAAGGAAGGAAAGAAGGAAGGAAGGGAGAGAGGGAAGGGTGGGTATATCTAACTAGAATCTTGTAATAGAACATTAGGTGTAAAAACCTCCTGGAAATAATTCTAGGATAAATGTGGGTTAAGCAAGAGCTCCTGTAAAGCAAAGTAATTCAAAGCAAATAAATCAATATAAAATAAGTAAGGATGATTTCTGTAATTAGAAAAAAATAACAAAGGTACACTTCATTACATCCTGTTGAAAATGATAGCAAATCTCTTTGTTTCTCTCAATCTCTCTTTCTATACCCTCTTCCACTTACAGTTTATGTAGTTTAATTAAGATGTGATATTATTATCAAGAGAATATGAGTTACTTTGTTTCTTTAAATTTGTGAAAAAAGTTAAAAATAAATTTAAAACTATCAAATATTAAATAATTAAATTAAATCTAATTTAGTCAGGTTATTTGCTAATACAGATAAATGGCAAATATTTTCTATGCACTACTTATAAATAAGATGAATTTGCTGATTCAAGATTTTGAGAAGAATATATTTAAAGCATATCAACAATATCTAAACACTGCAATGTATTATTTTCAACTAATTAAACTTGTAATACTTTTTTGACATCCAAACATATTTGAGGAGAATAATTATTAAGGAAAATTGTATAGTTGCAGAGGACTAATCTGATAATAACACATTAAGCAAATTCTCAAACTTAATATAACTAAAAAGGGAAAACTTGACACACTATGACATTTTATTGAGAAAAGGTATCGCTTGTACTTGCCCCCAATATTTAATTTTAATATTTATTTATTTATTTATTTATTTATTTATTTATTTATTTATTTATTTTTGCCAGAGAGGCCACTTTATTTACTGGCCAGGGCAAGCAGCCTGAAGGCTGTCACGTGGAATGTTGGAGTAGGTCAGTTTTATACCCTTTGGTTACAGAGTTGGGGGTATGGAAATGTCAGGTTTTTATGGTTATAAAATTATTACATTGTTTTACAAATCAGGTGTTTGTTTAGGACAGACAACTTATCTTATATAGAAAGCTATCTTGTGGTCAAGATAGCTTTCAAAGCAGTGTACAGAAGTAGATAATAGCAGTTAAAATTCCTTTTTGCATCCTGGTTTAGTTACTGTTTGCCCCTTTGACCTTTAGTCAAAGGAGTCCAGGAAATCTTACCTAAGACTTTTACCAAAAAAATGGATATATACTATTTCTATTCCCCACTGGTTTTTGTTACTGAGTCAAATCATGAACTCATCATATACAGGCAAGAGGTTATATTGTCCTCGAATAACTAGTACCTTGACTGCACTTACTCTTTTTCTGATATAAGCCACTAGGAAATTTATGGTGCAGGGCCCCCAGTTATAGTAAGGGCCGGCAGTGGCAGTATTCAGGGTAGTCAGCCAGGGAGACCCGGAAAATAGTGACTGATACCAATTGTCAGACTTGTGACTGCACCTTTTTTAAAGGTTTTTTTTTTTTTTTTTATTCATACATTGTAAGCATACATCTTTGTTAGGTACAAACTGATAACCATATATAAGCTCACAATTCTCATTTGACCCCTTGCCCAAATTCCCGCCCCGCTCCCTTGCCCTCCCTCCCTCTCAAGTTCAATTTAGTGAGTAACCTTGATATACATTAGTGAGTCCCCTCCCCCCATCCAACTCCTTCAGTTAAGTCAACTATTTTGCTTTCGAGGGTCTCTCCTTTTTCATCTGGAGATCCTCCCATACCCCATCTTCTCCCTAGCATCCGCATATTAGGGAGAACCTATGCTTTTTTACTCTTTGTGACTGGTTAATCTCACTTAACAACATAATGTTTTCCAGTTCCTTCCATTTCCCTGCAAATAACATGATTTTGTTCTTATTTTTGGATTACAAAACTATGGGATATGTACACAATGGAATTTTACTCAGCCATAAAGAAGAACAAAATCATGTTCTTTGCAGGGAAATGGATGCAACTGGAAAACATTATGCTAAGTAAAGGTTGTTTTTAACCAAAGCTAAGCCTTTCCTAATAACTACTGATTTATTAGCCTAAAAACAGCATGTTTCCCTAAGTTCATGCACAATCTCTCTTGCTTTATGAACAGCAAATCTAACTCTCTTTTATTTTGTAAGATCACTTTAGCAAGGGAATCTACCTGCTCCTTCAAATAGGAGATGGAGTTTTTAAATGCCATAGGTCAGCATCTATTTGAGCACTCAGTTCCTTAAAGTTTTTATCCTCTATTACTAAAGCAGAGGTTTTAGTGGCCGCTGGCCCGTTATCCCCACATCCACTAATATGGGGACCAACACTGGAGCTGTTTGGTGTTAGTTGTAACTGGTCTGAAGATAGACACTTGGTAAGTCTGTTGGTGCAAGCTAGTCAGGTCCCCTTGGGGCTATTGTAATAGACCCTTTCTGAGGAAGAAAGATTAATCTATATGACCTCAGAACAAACTGACCTATAGGGGTAGTCCTGAGGGCAATAAGTAGATGAAAATAAGCATGAGCCGTGTCCCTGTAAATTTCCCAAAGTAAGTCTAGGATTATTTTACCCACACTCATGTATTTTGGTTGGGTGAATATTGATTGGATGGTGGCTATACCCATATATTATGGGGTTTGGGGTTTAAGCATAGCCAGCAGTCCTTTCTTAGACTTAGATATGATCTATTAATTATTTGATGGAACTTTTTTTATAATTAATTTATTTCCTTACAGTTGGGAGAGAGGGGTCTAACCTCTGTAGGCTGATATGGGGGTCCTCTTGTTTTTGTGAGGCCTCCGTCTCACATCCCCATCTCCTGCAGTGAAAATTTTCTAATCCCTGGCAGTGGGATTCCCCATTTGCTGGACAGGTATAATTTTGAGTATGTTGGAGACCCCTTTTGAAATCTAAGTCTCCACAGCCTGTCATAGGGTCTGATTGGCTGCCTACAAATGAATCAGCAGGTCCTATGGGCAGCCAGATCTCTAGAGCTAAATTCCCACATTCACTTTTGTGAAGACCTATGCATTTCCATAACATCTGTAACACACAAAATTAGGCCTCCCATTTGAGTCTTATCTTTAGTGGATCTGAAGTCTGAGTTGTTCTCCATCTGCCATTCTCTGCTGGAGTCTTTTTTAGCTGGATGTGGTGAGTTCAAGATGAGATTCCAGTGACCTTTATCACCATCAGGGATAAGGTCCTTTTCAGGTTGATTCCAAAGTCGAGTATGGTGTCACTTCACCCATACCAGGTCTCCAGGATGGAAGGGGTGTGCTGGTTTTCCAGTTGTGAAGGGATAAAAATCTCTTACAGTCTGGTGGATGGCCTCCCTTGCTTTCCACAGAGCCTATAAGGACTTGAGAAGGGAGTGGTTAGGCATTCTAACCTTGGACATATGGTGCAACTTTGGGAGGAAAGGTGGAAGGTCTGCCAAACATCATTTTAAAAGATATGAAACCTCCCCAAAATGATGTACACCTTTACCCCTAGGAGAGTGAAGGGGATAAGAGTGGCCCAATTCTTGCCAGATATAGGACCTATTTCCTGTAGTAATTTCTTGGTCATAATTGAAGCAGTCTCAGTCCTGGTAGGGTAGGCTGGCTTCCACCCAACCAGAAAATGTGTCCACAAATACCAGGAAGTACTTATATCCCAGGGTAGTAAATTTTACCACCACGAATTCCAGTTCCCAATGTTTCCCTGGCATACTTCCCTGAACTCATATTTCATTCAGCATTCTTTCCCCCCCCCTCTTTGAATTTACTGGTGCACATACTTGGCATCTGGATACCAATTTCTTTATGATTTGATCCAGCTTTGGGATGTAGTACCTGAGTCTAAGGAGCTCACTGAGCTTTGTTGCCCCTTGGAGAAGAGTCTGGTGGAGTTAGGAAACTAGTCTTCTTTCTAAAGCCACTAGGAGCAGGGGGCTTCCAGCCAGTAGTATCCAGCATCAGTTTCTTCTGGTGTTGCACCTTCCTGTTTTGCCCAGTCTCTTTCCTCAGGTAAATATCTTCTACTATTAATATAAAGGGATACAAACAAGTTAGCACAATGAGACAGCTATCAACCAAAGCCATATTATGAGATTCTCTAAAGCATTGCTTCAATTATTTCAATAAAATTGATGTCATGGAAACAAAACAGGAAAGAAAAGTTTGGAGGATTTATATCAGACTTAGGCTAAAAGAGTCCAAACAAAGCAAGAACAAAAACAAAAGCAAACCTTGAAATTTATCATAGCCTGGATTAAAAAATCATAACAGAGTAAAATATGTGGGGCAGGAAAATATGGGTAAGAACATAGGTTATGTTATAAAGCTATTATTAATATTATAGGTGGAGAAAATGATATTGAGTTTGTTATGTAATGTTTTATTCTTAAGAAATTTAGACTAAAATAGTTTGGAGCAAAGTGTTATGGTGGTTTGAACACTGTGCCACCAATTTTAAGGAATAAGGAGTTGTGGGTTAGGGGGAGGATGCTCATGTGCATACATGAATTAAGAGCTACACAGTAATAAAGAATATACAACAAAAATATTAAATATGGATCTGGCAAAGGGCATATAACTGAGTACTTTTTCAGCTTTTTGGTAGGTTTGATAGGGCTGTCAGATTTCCTAAATAAAAAGCTGAGGAAAATATTACAGACTTTTTAAATATAGGAACTCCTTAAGAATATATAGACTTATTATTTATATGGAAGACATGATCTAAGAAGTTTTTACATAAATAAGTCATGATTAAGTTCTCGGCTTTGTGATATAGTTTTACTCAGTGCAGATTTCATCTTTGAAAACTCTTAATATAGTTTAACTCTGCCAGATTGCTTACCTAATAAGGTATGCATCAAAGAAAGTATGAGATTAAGGCAGAAAAAGGCTTAAGCTTCAACATATGCTTGGAGAATCACTTCACATCTGTCCATTTCAGACAATAGCATGTAAAATAGCTGACTCTCTGATTTGCTAAATTCATCCAACTTCACTGTATAGCTTAATAATTTGCACACATTAAAGCAGAGTTTTGTTTATAATATACCTTCAAAATCATATAAATAGTTAGGATAGAACAAAATTTTAAAATAATTGACAACTTTATCAATTATTTATGTAATTTTTAAAAATATGCCTGTTTTCTAACCACAGTTTGTTATATACAAGTTAATTTGTTTTTGTTGTTGTTGTACAAGATATTGAACCTAGACACTTTTTAACTCTGAGTTATAACCTGAGCTCTTTTTATATTTTGAAATAGGGTCATGCTAAGTTCCTGCACACTGCTGGTTTTGAGCCAGCAATCCTCCTGTCTCAGCCTCCCAAATACTGAGATTACAGTTGAATGCCATTATGTTCCACTTTAATTTTTATTTCTTAACTGAGGTAAATTACAGTGAAATTAAAACAGTGAAACAATATTTCTATATTCTCTCTATGCAAAGCTCTGATTTTTACCTCATCTTAATGAATGGATGAGTGTCATTAGTGACAATGGTGACAAGAGGAAAATATATATGAACCCACTCAATAGAACAAAAGAGTAAACCTAGAATATTTCCAACTGATCTTTCACAAAGTACAATAGGAAAAAAATCTTTTCAACATGTGGTACTAGAACTACTGGATATCCCTATTAAAAAAAAAATGAATCTAAACACAGACTATACACTCTTAAGAAAAATTAACTTAAAATAGATCCCAGGTGTGAAGGTAAAATCAAAACACAGTGCACTCTTATAAGAATACAGGAGAATATCTAGATGGCTATGGGTTTGACAATGACATTTTACATAAAATAAAAAGCATGACCTATGAAAGAAAGAATTAAGTCATACTTTGTTAGAATTATTAAAATCTGATTAAATGATAAGATCCTTAGTTTTGGTTTGTACTACTTAGGCAGCTACTTTATTAGACCTAAGGTAGAAAGGTAGATATGAAAGCAGATAATAAATCCCCATTGTCCATAATTAGTTCTTTGCTTGGCAGTTTTATAGTTGTACAACATTAGGCAAGGCATTAGTCCATTTGCTATTACTATAAGAAAATATCTTTACCCTAGTGACTTTATAAAGAAAATAGATTTATTTAACCCAGTTTCAAAGGTTAAAATTCAAAATTGGGAAGTCCCATTGGTTTGGCCTTTGGTGAGAATCTGGTGGTGGATGGCATCATGGTGGGAGCAAATGTGGGAGTGAGAGAGGATAATATAAGACAGGAAGCCACAGCAAATGTGAAGGGCCAGACTTGCTCCTTTTAGACTAAAACTCTCATGAGCACTAATCAAAGGGTCCTCTTTTGAGTACTAATTTAATCCCTTTTGAGGGCAGCTCCTCCCATAGGGCTCCACTCTTTTCCTTCCTTCCTTCCTTCGTTCCTTCGTTCCTTCGTTCCTTCGTTCCTTCCTTCCTTCCTTCCTTCCTTCCTTCCTTCCAACGTACCGTCCTCCCTCCCTTCCTTGTTTCCTCCCTCCCTCCTTCTTCTGTCCCTTCCTTTCTCCCTCTCTCACCCCACCCCCTTCTCTTTCTTTCAGTACTAAGGATTGAACCCAGGAGCATTCTATCTCTGAGCTACATCCCCAGACTTATTTTATTTTTATTTTGAAACAGCGTCATAATTTTAGTATGCGTTGTAATGCTGTATGTTTTCCTTTTAAGATATATATATATATATATATGTATATATCTTAAATATATATATATATATTTGGCACAACATATCTGTACAGAGCTATAAGGTACAGTGTGATGTTTTAATTCATCTACACATATGAAATAATATGTAATTCTAGAAACCTACTCCAATTAAAGAGGAAAATGAATTAACAGTTTTCCCAGCATATTTTCCCAACAGCAAACATGTTTTGATTATGTTTTAATTTTCTTATATTTTAGCCCCTGAAGCTCATAAACAACAAACATCATAAAAATCATTCACATAATACATTTTTATGACTTCACAATGCTTGAAGCATATTGATATCATGTAAAAAGATCTCATCACTCCTGCAATAATTTTTTGATTCTTGAAATTCTCATTATAAATGCCTGGATAATAATATAAGAAGCGCATAAAGCATCCAAACTTTTTCTTGCACTTGCTTATCTTTTCCACCAGCTTTAAATGTGACAGATTCAGTGATGATTTTCTTAGCTGTCACCAACAAAATATAGCATTTATATAGACTTTCCTTTTTACTTTTATCATCTAATAAATGCGATGCTACTAGAAATCTTATTATGAGCTACAGCATAAATGTTTTGACACTCCTTAAATAAACAACAATGAATTTTATAACCACATGAAACGATTGGATTTTGGTAAAGTTGCAAATTCATATTATCTTCTGCATTTACATTTTCCCTCACAGTATATTATTAAATTTATTATGAGATTGGATTAAATCCTGTTATTTAAAAAGAAAATTAAAATTAGCACTAGGAATAGCAAATCAATTTCAGCTCACTCTTGTCTAATCTTTCCTTTTTTATTCCTCTTTTTCTCATTTAGTGTGCTAGTGCAAGTAATTCCTGATAAATAGATATGTTTTATTAGTTCATATTGTATACTTCTACTATTTACTACTATTTATTCTATTCTATTGTGTGGCATATAGGTCCTTAGAGACACATTTTCTCTCTCCTCAAATTTATTTCCCAACATTGCTTATATTAGCCTTCTAGTAAATGCAACTTATTCTGCATAGAAATGTGTGAAATGTGTGCGTAGTTCTTCATTTATAAGCTTTTTAGGTATATATCCTAAAAATCATCTGAATTCATTGCTTTTGTTGTCTATAACAAGAAGTGATTCTATAGAATTGACTATATCTCAGTTTTAATACTTATATATCCTTATATTTTATGGGTATGGAATTTGTTCTTTACTATAACACAAACTAGGTCATAAGCATCTGTGATACTGACCTTCTATGATAGTTAAATAATAGATCCTAGAAATCTGTTTTTGTGCAGCTTTTAAATATTTTATAGTATGTAAAATTCAAATATAACACTGAATTTATGTGAAGAAATTCTAAGTAGCAGAACTAATTTTGTACAACAACTCAGAGAAAAATTATTAGAAACTAAAAATAATTGCAGGTTATGGAATACACAGAATAATGCTTCAAATTCATGAAGTATTTTTAGTATTTATTAAATGAAACTAGAAATATTCCACTATTGATATGTTACCATCTTGCCAATTCTCCAAGTTACTAACAAGGAGAAAACAACAGTGCTTGGAGATGAAAACTTCTGCTATTATTTGAGTTAAAACATTTGTAGAAAAAAATTCTACCAAGTAATAGTGCAATATAGAATTACAATTGGCATGATCTATTCTCTGCATTTCTTTTTTCTTTTCCTTTTTATCAGAAAATTTTTAGAATATTATTTTAAAGTCAATAATTTGATACATTTATTTAGAACAGAATATAACAAATATTGTAAAGGTCTTATGTCTTGAAAGCTTTATGATTTTCTAGCTGTGATGATTCATCTCAGTTGTCACTTTGAATGGATTAAGAAATGTCTAAGGTTGGGACAGTGAGAGCCTGTTTGCTTAGCCCGTTGAAGCCTTGAGTTCAATTCCTAATCTGAAGAAGAAT
>PVLC010029018.1:0-20549 GCA_004027655.1 Graphiurus murinus
TACCACACACAATCACGAAGTTATGGCGTTCATAAACCAGTATCATAATTCCTTCTTTTGAAGTATACACAACTCAACAGTGTGGCATCAAAACCTAGAATGCACTGGGAATTTTGAAGTATTTCCCTCCCATTTACTCCACAATGTGAAATTTACACTTTTGCTAATGTTAAATAGTAAGAAAAATCTGAAAGGGGAACACATTGCTCCAAGTATATGTGGCTAAACCGGTTTGCACTGACCACAGAAGAAAGGGCAGGAAACCTAACTTTGCTCAGGAGCCGGATCGGCTCTGCTTCCCCGACTGCAAGCCGCCAGACCGTCATCCGGGTCCCGCGGACTTGTGGCCCTGAGCACCGGCGGGGCTGTGTCTGCGTGGACGCGGAGAGCGAGGGGGGTTCTCGAGACGGGGACCTGGGGCCAGGCCAGGGAGAGCTTCGTGTGGCCGAGGACGCGACGAGACAAACCGACCCTCCCCACCCCGGCGGCCTGGCCGGCTCCTGCCCCGGGCCCGCGGCCCCATTCGGCCGCATTCTGTCGCCCCCACCCCGGGACACCTTGTGAGACCGCAGCTTCGCAGCGCTTTTCCTCGAATGCCCCCTACTCACCTGCCCGACCTCCAGGCCGCCAATCCGGGCCCGGATCGCCAGTCTCGGGCGCTGGTCTGTTCCAGGAGCAGCTCCTCCACGAGCGACCAGCGCGACCACATGTCCCCGACCGGTATTCTCACGGCTCGTCCATGCCCTCTGCCGAGATTTCTCCCAAACCGCCTCGGGATTGGCTACTGCCCAACTCTGCCAGCCAATGGAAGCTTGATTCTCCCCAACTTCACCTATCACTGGGCAAATCCCAAGGCAGCGCGGGGGGCGGGGCGGTGGGACCAAGAAACGGAAACTGAAATCGGAAAGGGCCGAGGCTGGCCCGAGCAGGCCCGACTTTGGGGCCTCGTGGTGTCGACACCAGGCCGGCAGCTAACTTCCGAGGGTTCGAGAGGCCCCGTGTAGAACCCGGATGCAAGAATCTCTTCCCGGGCTTCAAGCCTCCCCGCGTCCCCATTTCCTAGTGCTCAATCAGGTCGTAGATCTTAGCTTTAAGGTGAAGTGCAGCCTGCCAGATATTCAACAGTAAATATGAATTTACTTCCAGGACAACAAAATCTTTATAAGCAAATGGGGTGTGGTACTGGGGATTGAACCCAGTACATCTAAGGTACACTCCCCCCAGGCCCCCCCCTTCTTTTTCTTGCAAAAAAAACTATCTGAAACGGTCTGGCTAGGTGGCTGAGTCTCGCTGAATAGCTGAAGCAGGCCTCGAACCTACGATCCTCCTGTCCCTGACATTACAGACGTGCACCAACACACCTGGCTTCAAATATTTTGTAATGTAATAAATATTAACTCCCAGCCAGGTGTGCTGCACGCCTGTTATCCCAGTACTCGGGAAACTGAGACAGGAGGATTGCGGGTTAGAGTCCAGATTCTGCAAGTAGCGACACTCTCTTCAACCTAGTGAATCCCTGTTACAAATTTAAAAATTAAATCGGTCTGGACCTGTAGTTCAGACATTGAAAGCCCCTCTGAACTCCTGCAGTGACAGCTCAATTTGTCGAGGCCAAAGAACTAGGGAACCTTCCTCCAGGGCCCCAAGTGGCCAAAACCAGCCTCACCAAGACCATGAGTTTGCAAACTGTCCCTGGAGGAACCTGCATGGCTGTAGGGAATTACGTGTCCACAGAAACTGTGGTGTCTGTGAGTTTGCAAACCATACCTGCAGAGATGAGGGCAAGTACTACAATGAGACTCAGCATAAAACTGAATTAGCAGAGAGTCCCTAGGGACACTCATACAGAAACTAGAGTCACCAGCCCCCTACCTCAAGCACTACAGAGTCTCCGGCAATCACCACAGGATCATCAGTAGTGGTATCTTTGAGGAAAAATAATTCAGTAAACCCTGACACAGGCTTGGAAAGCTATAAACTCTCACCTAAGACTTCGGGCACCAATGCCAAGGCCAGCAATTGGCAAGCTCTCATATGATCGTACCATCCGAGGGAAGCAGTTGTGTCCCTGAGGCTAAATAACTCAGCCACCCATGTCTCAGGCTCAGAATGGTACAATTGTTCCCCTGGTGGAGTTCAGGCTCCACAAGCAGAAAGGCCAGGGGCCAGCAGGGTTTCATGTGATCACAGGTGGCAGAGAGCAGCAGTGTCTCTGAGGCAATGTGATTCAAATAGCCTCAATGCAGGCTGGAAATGCTACAATCACTCAGCCAGCAGTTTGGGCCTGGTGATCACAGATGCTAACAAGGTTTCATGTGATCCCAACCAGCAGAGCAGTGGTGGTGTCTTTGCGACATTAAACCTCAACCAGCAGGGCTACAGGCTCAGAAAGTTATAGTCTCTGGCCCTCCCTAGTTTGGGCCTGGAGAGGATGGAGACTTACAGCCAATCAGAGACTGTTGCTTGCCTTTTTTGGCTAAGTACTATATCCTGCTCAGAGGTTCTGAGGAACCAACTCAAAATTCTGATGATATGAGACAGATTTACTGAGCAAATATGTACCCCCAGCACAGGGCCTACTATTAAGGGACAATGAATATAGGATTCCCACACAAAGAAAAGGGAATGGTAACACAACAGAGATAAAACCTAGGAATCCTGAAAAATAATAGGAAACCAACAAAGAAATAAACTCCCACCACTCCCCTAAAATGGAGATCACTAATACAGAGCTACAGAAAGTGCCAGAAGTAAAATTCAGAGTTTTCATTATCAATATGATCAAAGAAGTTACAAAGGATATCAGGGAGGTGAACGTGATATGAAAGAACATGCAACAAAGAAATTGAGGCCAAAAATAAAGATAAAAAAGATACCCTGAGCCAGGTGTGGTGGCACATGCTTGTAATTCCAGTACTTGGGAGGCTGAGATGGGAGGATCCCGGATCTCAGCCAGCCTCAGCTACTTAGTGAGGCCCTCTGCAACCTTAAGGAGACCCTGTTTCAAAATAGAATAAAAATAGAACTGGGGGTGTAGCTCCGAGGTAGAATGCACCTGGGTTCAATCCCCAGTAGCAAAAAAAAAAAAAAAAGATACCCTAAGCAAAATGACAGAGACAATAAATGAAATAAAATCCTCAATAGAAATCCTGGCAGTCTAGACCACATGGTAATAATTCAACATGAAGTTAAGACCTGTGTGTGGTGGCACAGCCCTGTAATTCCAGTATTTGGGAGACTGAGGCAGGAGGACCACAGGTTTCATGCCAGCCTCAGCAATTTAGCAAGGACCTCAGCAACTTGGTGAGACTGTTTCAAAATAAAAAATAAAATAGGGCCGGGCATGGTGGCCCACGCTTGTAATCCCAGCATTCGGGAGGCTGAGACTGGAGGATCCGGGTTCGCGGCCAGCCTCAGCTACCTAGTGAGGCACTCTGCAACTTAGTGAGACTCTGTTTCAAAATAAAGAATAAAAGATAGGGCTGGGAGTGTAGCTCAGAGGTAGAATGCCCCTGGGTTCAATCCCCAGTACCGCAAAAGAATAATAATAATAAAAAATAAAATAGGGCTGGGGGTGTAGCTCAGGGGTAGATTACCTTTTCACAGGAAAACATGGTAATTCCATGGGGTTCTTGGCTTAAATGAATGGCAGAAAAGAATTCCAGAATGCACTGGTCAGACAAAACATGTCATGGAAAAAACACGATAAATAACTGAAATACCTTATAAAATCAAAAGTATCTTGGCAAGACAATTACCTCTGCAGAAGGGTGTGCAACCAATATAGAGTCCTGTTAGCAAGCAATCCAAGGAGGCAGTCGGCTTGGCTCTTATCCCAAACACAATCCTGCTCCTCACTGATTTAGGGTTGGCTTGATTCACAACTCTGTACCACTGAATACTTTCCAAGAGAAACAGTAACTTTGAAACAATGTTTCACATTTAGGAGCTAAAATGGATGACCAAAACTAAGAGGATTCACTTCTAGAAGATTCCCGGTCAACCAAAGGTCCATTATGAGCTAAGATGGATGACTTAAAACTAAGATGGTTGACTTCTGGAAAATTCAGGAAGTGGAGCATACAGGTACATGTAACAAACAAATGCCCATGTTACCAGTTTTAAATGGAAGGAGTACACTTCTACGGGACATAATTTACTATGAGAAGAAAAATGGCTTTTACTATTTACTATTTCCCATGTCTTATTACAGATTTTTTAGTCTTTTTTCAAACTGCTTCAGGGCACATGGCAGGCATGGGGCAACATGGGATAGCAATCACTTTTCTTTGAATTTTCAATTTGCCAAAAAAAAAAAAAGAGAGAATTCGCTTGGGTTAAGAATCCTGTGAAGATGGGTTGCAGGACTCTGACAAAAGGTGAAACCTGCTCAAGGATTACTAACTTTTTAGGAAAATCAGAAGGGGGAACACATTGCTCCAGGTATATGTGGCTAAATCGGTATGCACTGACCATGGAAGAAAGGGCAGGAAACCTAACTTTGCTCAGGAGCCGGATCGGCTCTGCTTCCCCGGCTGCAAGCCGCCAGACCGTCATCCGGGTCCCGCGGACTTGTGGCCCTGAGCACCGGCGGGGCTGTGTCTGCGTGGACGCGGAGAGCGAGGGGGATTCTCGAGAAGGGGACCCGGGGCCCAGGCCAGGGAGAGCTTCGTGTGGCCGAGGACGCGACGAGACGTACCGACCCTCCCCGCCCCGGCGGCCTGGCCGGCTCCTGCCCCGGGCCCGCGCCGCGTTCCGTCGCCCCCACCCCGGGGCGCCTTGGGAGGCCGCAGCTTGGCAGCGCTTCTCCTCGGATGCCCCCTACTCACCAGGCCCGGCCTCTGGGCCGCGAATCCGGGCCCGGATCGCCGCTCCCGGGCGCGGGTCTGTTCCGGGAGCCGCTCCTCCACGAGCGACCAGCGCGACCGCGCGTCCCCGCCCCGTAATCTCCCGGCTAGTCCGTGCCCTCCGCCGAGATTTCTCCCAACCGGCCTCGGGATTGGCTACTGCCCAACTCCGCCCGCCAATGAGAACTTGATTCTCCTCGACGTCACCGATCACTGGGCAAATCCCCAGGCAGCACTGGGGGCGGGGCAGCGGGGCCGAGAAAAGGAAACTGAAATCAAATCGGAAAGGGCCGAGGCTGACCCGAGCCGGCCCGACTTTGGCGCCTCCTCGTGGTGTGGGTACCAGGCCGGCGGATAAATTCAGAGGCCTCTGGAGGCCCCAGATAGGACCCGGATGCGCGAATCTCTTCCGGGGCTTCGAGCCTCCCTGAGTCCCCATTTCCTAGTGCTCTATCAGGTCATGGATCTTAGCTTTATGGTGAAGTGCAGCCTGCCAGGTACTCAACAGTAAATATAAATCCCAGTCACCATCGTGGCATAAATTTACTTCCAGGACAACAGAAACTTTATAAGCAAATATTATTGAAATATATATATGTATATATTGGGGGTGTGGTACTGAGGATTGAACCCAGGGGCATCCTACATCTAAGGTACACTCTCCCCAACACTTTTTTTTTTCTTGCAAAAAAAATTATCTGAAACGGTCTGGCTAGGTGGCTGATTCTCGATGAATAGCTGAAGCAGGCCTCAAAACTACGATCCTCCTGTCCCTGACATTACAGACGTGCACCAACACACCTGGCTTCAAATATTTTGTAATATAATAAATATTAACTCCCAGCCAGGTGTGCTGCATGCCTGTTATCCCAACTCGGGAAACTGAGACAGGAGGATTGCAAGTTAGAGTCCAGATTCTGCAAGTTGCGAGACTCTCTTCAACCTAGTGAATCCCTGTTACAAATTTAAAAATTAAATAGGTCTGGACCGAGCCGGGCGTGGTGGCGCACGCTTGTAATCCCAGCATTCGGGAGGCTGAGACCGGAGGATCCGGGTTCGCGGCCAGCCTCAGCTGCTTAGTGAGGCCCTCTGCAACTTAGTGAGACCCGGTTTCAAAATAAAGAATAAAAAAAAATAGGACTGGGGGTATAGCTCGGAGGTAAAATGCCCCTGAGTTCCATCCCCAGTACCGCAAATAAATAAATAAATAAATAAATAAATAAATAAATAAATAAATAGGTCTGGACCTGTAGTTCAGACGATGAAAGCCCCTCTGAACTCCTGCAGCGGCAGCTCAATTTGTCGAGACCAAAGAACTAGGGAACCTTCCTCCAGGGCCCCAAGTGGCCAAAACCAGCCTCACCAAGACCATGAGTTTGCAAACTGTCCCTGGAGGAAACTGCATGGCTGTAGGGAATTGTGTGGCCACAGAAACTTGTGGTGTCTGTGAGTTTGCAAACCATACCTGCAGAGATGAGGGCAAGTACTACAATGAGACACAGCATAAAACTGAATTAGCAGAGAGTCCCTAGGGACACTCATACAGAAACTAGAGTCACCAGCCCCCTACCTCAAGCACTACAGGGTCTCCAGCAATCACCACAGGATCATCAGTAGTGGTATCTTTGAGGAAAAATAATTCAGTAAACCCTGACACAGGCTTGGAAAGCTATAAACTCTCACCTAGCAGACTTCGGGCACCAATGCCAAGGCCCGCAACTGGCAAGCTCTCATATGATCGTACCATCCAAAGGAAGCAGTTGTGTCCCTGAGGCTAAATAACTCAGCCACCCATGTCTCAGGCTCAGAATGGTACAATTGTTCCCCTGGTGGAGTTTGGGCTCCACAAGCAGAAAGGCCAGGGGCCAGCAGGGTTTCACGTGATCACAGGTGGCAGAAAGCAGCAGTGTCTCTGAGGCAATGTGACTCAAAGAGCCTCAATGCAGGCTGGAAATGCTACAATCACTCAGCCAGCAGTTTGGGCCTGGTGATCACAGATGCTAACAAGGTTTCATGTGATCACAACCAGCAGAGCAATGGTGATGTCCCTGGGACATTAAAGCTCAGGCAGCTGGATTGCAGGCACAGAATGTCATAATCTCTGACTCTGCTGAGATTATGCCCAGTGACCACAGAGGCTGGAGGCCAGCAGTCCACAGGGTTTCTCCTGATCGGAACCAGCAGAGCAGTGGTGGTGTCTTTGCGACATTAAACCTCAACCAGCAGGGCTACAGGCTCAGAAAGTTAATAGTCTCTGGCCCTGCTAGTTTGGGCCTGGAGAGGATGGAGACTTACAGCCAATCAGAGACTGTTGCTTGCCTTTTTTGGCTAAGTACTATATCCTGCTCAGAGGTTCTGAGGAACCAACTCAAAATTCTGATGATATGAGACAGATTTACTGAGCAAATATGTACCCCCAGCACAGGGCCTACTATTAAGGGACAATGAGTATAGGATTCCCACACAAAGAGAAAGGTAATGGCAACACAACAGAGATAAAACCTAGGAATCCTGAAAATAACAGGAAAACCAAGGAAGAAATAAACTCCCAACACTCCAATAAAATGGAGATCACTAATACAGAGGTACAGAAAGTGCCCGAAGTAAAATTCAGAGTTTTCATTATCGATATGATCAAAGAAGTTATAAAGGAAATCAGAGAGGTGAGCGTGATATGAAAGAACATGCCAACAAAGAAATTGAGGGCAAAAATAAGGATAAAAAAGATACCCTGAGTCCGGCATGGTGGCGTCTGGAAAATGACAGGAAAACCAACGAAGAAAGAATAAATTCCCACCATTCCACTAAAATGGAGATCACTAATATAGAGCTACAGAAAGTGCCAGAAGTAAAATTCAGAGTTTTGATTATTGATATGATCAAAGAAGTTACAAAGGAAATCACAGAGGTGAACGTGATATGAAAGAACATGCCAACAAAGAAATTGAGGCCAAAAATAAGGATAAAAAAGATACCCTGAGCCGGGTGTGGTGGCACATGCTTGTAATTCCAGTACTTGGGAGACTGAGATGGGAGGATTCCAGTTCTCAGCCAGCCTCAGCTACTTAGTGAGGCCCTCTGCAACCTTACTGAGACCCTGTTTCAAAATAAAGAATAAAAAAAGAACTGGGGGTGTAGCTGGGAGGTAGAATGCACCTGGGTACAATCCCCAGTACAGAAAAAAAAAAAGATACCCTAAGCAAAATGAGACAATAAATGAAATAAAATCCTCAATAGAAATCCTGGCAGTCTAGACCACATGGTAATAATTCAACATGAAGTTAAGAGCTGTGTGTGGTGGCACAGCCCTGTAATTCCAGTATTGGGGAGGCTGAGGCAGGAGGACCACACGTTTCATGCCAGTCTCAGCAATTTAGCAAGACCCTCAGCAACTTGGTGAGACTGTTTCAAAATAAAAAAATAGGGTTGGGGATGTAGCTCAGGGGTAGATTACCTTTTCACAGGAAAACATGGTAATTCCATGGGGTTCTTGGCTTAAATGAATGGCAGAAAAGAATTTCACAATGCACTGGTCAGACAAAACATGTCATGGAAAAAAACGTGATAAATAACTGCAAATAAACCTTATAAAACCAAAAGTAACTTGGCAAGACAATTACCTCTGCAGAAGGGTGTGCAACCAATATAGAGTCCTGTTAGCAAGCAATCCAAGGAGGCAGTCGGCTTGGCTTTTATCCCAAACACAATCCTGCTCCTCACTGATTTAGGGTTGGCTTGATTCACAACTCTGTACCACTGAATACTTTCCAAGAGAAACAGTAACTTTGAAACAATGTTTCACATTCAAGAGCTAAAATGGATGACCAAAACTAAGATGGTTCACTTCTAGAAGATTCCTGGTCAACCAAAGGTCCATTATGAGCTAAGATGGATGACTTAAAACTAAGATGGTTGATTTCTAGAAAATTCAGGAAGTGGAGCATACAGGTACATGTAACAAAACAAATGCCCATGTTACAGTTTTTAAATGGAAGGAGTACACCTCTATGGAACATAATTTCCTATGAGAAGAAAGACGATTTTTACTACTATTTCCCATGTCTTATTACAGATTTTTTAGTCTTTTTTCAAACTGCTTCAGGGCACATGGCAGGCATGGGGCAACATGGGATAGCAATCACTTTTCTTTGAATTTTCATTTTGACAAACAAAAAGAATTCGCTTGGGTTAAGAATCCTGTGAAGATGGATTGCAGGACTCTGACAAAAGGTGAAACTTTCTCAAGGATTATTAACTTTTTAGGAAAATCAGAAGGGGGAATACAGAGCTCCAAGTATATGTGGCTAAACCGGTTTGCACTGACCACACAAGAAAGGGCAGGAAACCTAACTTTGCTCAGGAGCCGGATTGGCTCTGCTTCCCCGGCTGCAAGCCGCCAGACCGTCATCCGGGTCCCGCGGACTTGTGGCCCTGAGCACCGGCGGGGCTGTGTCTGCGTGGACGCGGAGAGCGAGGGGGATTCTCGAGACGGGGACCTGGGGGCCAGGCCAAGGAGAGCTCCCTGTGGCCGAGGACGCGACGAGACGAACCGACCCTCCCCACCCCGGGCGCCTTGGGAGGCCGCAGCTTGGCAGCGCTTCTCCTCGGATGCCCCCTACTCACCGGGCCCGGCCTCTGGGCCGCGAATCCGGCCCGGATCGCCGCTCCCGGGCGCGGGTCTGTTCCGGGAGCCGCTCCTCCACGAGCGACCAGCGCCACCGCGCGTCCCCGCCCCGTAATCTCCCGGCTCGTCCGTGCCCTCCGCCGAGATTTCTCCCAATCGGCCTCGGGATTGGCTACTGCCCAACTCCGCCCACCAATGGGAACTTGATTCTCCTTGACGTCACCGATCACTGAGCCAATCCCCAGGCAGCGCGGGGGGCGGCGCAGCGGGGCCGAGAAAAGGAAACTGAAATCGGAAAGGGCCGAGGCTGACCCGAGCCGGGCCGACTTTGGCGCCTTGTGGTGTTGTTACCAGACCGAGAGCTAACTTCCGGGGCCCCAGGAGGCCTGATGTAGGACCCGGATGCAAGAATCTCTTCCCGGGCTTCAGAATCTCCCCGCATCATAATTTCCTATAGCTGCATTAGGGTGAAGTGCAAGCGTACCAGGTACTCAACAGTAAATATGATTCCCAGTCCCCAACATGCAACATGGCCTAAATTTACTTTCAGAACGACAGAATCTTCACAAGCAAATATATGTACATATATATTATATTTATATGTATAAATGTTTATATGTAGAGATTTTTTTGGATGTACTAGGGATTGAAACCAGGGGCATCCTACCTCTAAGGTACACTCTATAAGGGCTGACCCAGGAATCCCGTCGGAGACGAGAGGAGGGGAGTGAGAGAGAGAGAGAAAGTTTATTGTTCTGAGAACAAAGGAGAACAACCCATTTTTATAGGTAGGGTAGGGGGCGGTCTTGCAGGACCAGGTACGGGCTACATCGGGTGGGAGAAAGGGGAAGAATTTGGAGCTGGCCAGAGGTGATAAGCTGGCTAGTTCCTGGGCACGGAAGGCACTGCCAGCTGATGCACAGACGAGAAGCCGAAATTGTGCCATGTTGGGGTGCTTTATGGGGATTCTGTTCCAACACTCTCCCCTCTTTAGTTTTATTTGGGACAGGGGCCTCGTGGCTCGTCACTGGCTACTTCCTGCTGGCTGGGGGCTCAGTGTGAGGGAGTGAGGGTGTGAGGAGCAGGAACAGGCATCCCCATATAGCTGCAGAGAAAAAGAGGATTTCTTGGGGGTGAAAATCTATGAAGGTCCCTTGAAGCCAGAGGTAGGGTATCTGTTGAAGCCATTCTCCTGGGGATGATATCGGAGTCAGCAACCAGTGGCCCTCTAGTATGTCCTCTAGGAACCGTATGAAGCGTCCTTGTATAGGAGAGTCAGCGTGTGGAGAAGCCTTCTCTGGAGATGGAGTCCTCGGAAGCCAAGGGTTGATAGTTCCTAAGGAGAAACTGGTTGAAAGTTTGGTTAGAAATCTTCCCACTCTGGTTTTGTAGGAACTTGGTGATGCAGGGTAAAAAGAAGCAGGCAAGAAGTATAATAACAAGGAGCCCAACAAAAGCCCATAGCCAGGTAACAAGTGGTGATGGGAGCCAGGAAAGGAGGGAGGAAGTATCTTTCCTGGTTTTGAGTCATATGGCCAAATTTTGTAGTCTACCTATATTTTGTTTTACAATGCCTGACGCATTAGCATAGCAGCAACATTCCTCTCTAAGGAAGAGGCAAGTTCCCCCCTTTTCTGCTGTTAGTCAGTCAAGGGCTCGCCTATTTTGTAGGGTTACTTGTGCTAAGGATGTAACCTGTTTCTGAAGGGCCACGAGGGACTCAGCCGTGGAGGTTAGGGCGCCCTCTAATTTGTTTCCTAGGTCGTCGGTTACCCAGAGTGTATGTCCAAGGGCACCTCCACCTAGTCCCAGGCTTACGACAGACGAGGACAAGGAGAGTCCAACAAGAACAGGGAGGAAGGCGGCTCTCTTGGCCCGGGTTGTTGGACCCATTGGAGGAGTGAGGTAGGCTTGAAGCTCGGAGCTGCTGAAGAGAGTCAGCTGAGGGACCACTGTGGTGAGGGTTTAGGGTGATGAGATGTCAGGCGGGAGATAGTTTGTGAGAGTTCCATTGCACCACAGAAAATGTCCTGGCTGGGTAAAACTAAACAAAGGTAGGGAGAGAGTGAGGTGGCACTGTTGTGAAAAGCTAGAAGGAGGAGTGGGGACCAAAGAGGGAGTTGAGGGTGAGATCCAGAGGCGAGAGAGCTGGGTAGAATTGACATCGGGCTCCCACTGAGGTACTTTGGGGATGGAATGAGCCGTTAGATCCTGAGAGGAGAAAAGGGAATAGCTAGTGAAATTAAGGGGAACCGCCTCCAGAAGGGGGTGTGTTAGGGAGGCACAGAGGAAACACTCAGCTTGTCTGGAGCTTGGGAACGTATAGTTGAGAAAGCTGACGGTGGTCTGGATCAGCTGGAGCCATGAGAGTAAGGAGGGGGGAGAGTGCATTGAGAATTGGCAAAGTGAATCCAGGACCACCTTGGACTGGTGAGCGATATCTGCGGAGACCTGGGAGACCTGAGTCGCGATAGAGACATATTCCCTATAGATGTGTAAGACCCCGCACGGATATTTAGCCCAGCCATTGCAGTAAACTTTACCTTTTCCCCCCCTAGCCCAATGTGCATCCCAGGGGCCCTGTATTGTGATGTTGTGGGCATGAGATTGTGGGATATATCAAAAGTACCCCCAAGGTCAGCCAATCCCTAGGGGTCATTGGTGCGACATGACCAATAGGGGCACCCGCCATATGTGTCGGGCCACCGTCTGCATGACGACCTGATCAAAAAGGAAGCATAGATAAGAGTGGGGGCTGGTTAGAAAAGAGAGAGAGAGTGGTGGAGACAGATGTATGGTGGATGAACATCCTGCAACCGGACAGTCGGCCAAGGCCGCTAGTTTCTCAATCCACTTGTAGTTATCCTGGTATGTCTGTCGTATGTGGAAACACCACACGTATGGGGCAGTGCTGATGCAGGGAGGAAGGCAATGAGGAAGAGGAGTAACCTAGGACCCATGGACATCGGTGAGTGGGGGAGTTTGTTCTTCCGTCACTTCTTCCGTCACCAGGGGAAGCCGCATAATCCGAAGGGAAAGCAGTTTTCCAGGAAGGGCTGTGGACGAATAAGAGGGAGGGGGTGAAAAGGGAGGAGAGGGGGCATATGGGTTAGGGGACGGTTTGAGTCGGGAAATGTGGATCCAAGGTGAGAGGGAGCCGGCGAGGCGAAGTCGAGCGGCCGTGGGGTGTGGAGGACGACAGTAGCCGGATCTGACCATTGATTTGAGATCATGTGGGGATTCAGGTGGGCAGAAGAGAACTTGCTGTCCAATGTGTAAAGGTTGAGGTAAGGTTGTAGCTGGAGAGAGAGATTTGGGGAGAAGCTTAGTTGCCCTTGATAAGTTGATGGTCTCTAACCTGTGATTCTCCTGTCTCAGCTTCCCAAGTACTGGGATTATAGTGTGACCATGCCTGGCTTGAAACCAGTTCGTAAATACTCGTCTATGTATTACAATTTCTCCGTCCTTCTTTGAAGGGGGAAGGCCAGCTGAGGGGGAGTGGCCTGGCTTCAGGGTGAAGACCAGGTGGTAAAGGGGGGCAACCATACATGACTTCGAAAGGGGATAATAGAGTGGGTTTTTTGGGAGGGCCCGTGGCCACAACATGGCCAATGGTAAGAGGGCCACCCGGTCTAGGTGAGTCTCTAGCACTAGTTTGGTGAGAAGGAGCCAGGGTGGAATAGGGAGTGAGGTAATGAAGTAGTTTGGTTTTGTCACTTGAAGTATTTGGTCTTTGATCAGGACGGGAAGCAGGGGCAGATAGAGGGTGAGGGGGGTGCCAGGCTGCAGCTCTGGCCTCGGAGTCAGCCAGGGCATTGCTCTGGGTGACTGGTGAGTCGTCCTGTTGGTGGGCCCTGCAATGGGATACGCCCAAGCATAGGGGCAAGGTGGAAGCATGAAGAAGAGAGGCAATAAAGCCGGAGTTGGTAACAGCATTACCCTTGGAAGGTAAGGAGACCCCATTTTTCCCAGATGGCTGCATGGGAGACAAGGCTAAGTAGACATACTTAGAGTCCGTATAGAGGGTAATGTTTGTAGACCCTTGTATGAAAGCAGGTCCTGTAAGTGGTGGGGAGAAATTACAGTGAAGGGATCCCCAAAGGTAAGCTTATGTGCTTCAAGAGACAGAAGATGGCCGGCAGCCAAAGCCCTGAGGCAGGGCGCCCAACCACAAGTTGTGGGGTCTAGATGTTTAGAAAGATAAGCAACAGGTCCAAACGTGGAGCCGTGTCGTTGGCCAAGGACTCCCAGCACCTGTTCCCCCCCCCCCCGTTCATGAATGTATAGGAAAAAAGGACGGGTGAGGTCGGGAGATGTAGGGCGGGTGCCTGGGTAAGGGCCCTTTAGAGAATTTGGAAAGAATGACGGGGGGAGGAGGAGATGGGTTTGAGAGGGTCACCCTTGGCCAAGTCATATAGGGGCTTGGGCAACAGGGAAAAGTTGGGGATCCATACCCGGAAGTATCCCGCCAACCCGAGGAAGGAGAGAATGTTATTTATTTTTTGGGACAGGAAGAGAGGCAATAAGAGATTTGCGATCGGTGGTGATTGCTTTAGTGTGTTAAGATAGGGAGAAGCCCAGGTAAGTGACTGTCATTAAAGAGAGTTGGGCCTTGGACCTGGAGGCGCGGTAGCCCTGTTGGGAAAGGAAGTTAAGGAGAGAGGCGGTATCTGTGTGAGATGTGGAGAGGAATGGGCTGCAGAGAAGGAGGTCATTTACATATTGAAGCAGGGCAGATGATGGGCAGGAACAGCAAAAGGAGCAAAGATCAGTGGCCAGAGCTTGTCCGAACAGATGTGGACTGTCTCGAAACCCCTGGGGTAGGACGGTCCAAGTGAGATGGGTGCCTGGAGACGGGATCTGTCCAGGTGAAAGCAAATATGTCTTGGGACTGGGGATCCAGAGGGATTGAAAAGAAAGCATTTTAAGATCTATGGCCAAGAAATGAGTTGGTGAGGCGGGGATCTGATGGAGGAGGGTTTAGGGGTTGGGAACTAGAGCGTGTATGGGCCTAACGGCCTGGTTTATGAGCCTGAGATCCTGAACCAAATGGTAGGAGCCGTTGGGCTTTTTTACAGTCAAAATGGGGATGTTATATGGAGAATGGGCAGGGCGAATATAGCCCTTTTTGTGAAGGTCTGTAATTATTGGCTGAAGTCCCTTTAGGAGGGTACTGGAGAGTGGGCATTGAGGCTGGTTAGGAAAGTGGGAGGGATCTTTAAGGATAATTTTAACGGGCGTACACTTGGCCAGTGAGGAAGAGGTGACATCCCAGACCACAGAGTTCACTAGGTGATGGGGAATGGTGTTATCGGGTTGTGGGTGTTGGCCTGGCTGACTGGAGGGCCAACATGGCCAACAGGAGGGCAGAGGTGGGGGGGTGGGGCATATGGAGGGTGAAGTCCTAGGGAGGCCTGGAGCTGAGACAGGATATCATGTCCCAAAAGGGGGACTGGGCACTGCAGCATGACTAAAGACTGGTGGGAAAAGAGAAAGTTAGAGAAAGTTATTGAGGGAACAGTTGAGAATAGGTGTTGGGGGGGGGGGGTAAATGTCTTTTTTTTTTCCTCTGACACCCACGATAGGAGAGGAGGTAGGGAAGGTGGTTCCCCAAAATTTCCTTAAGACTGAAAAAGGTGGCCCCCGTGTCCACCAAGGAGATGACCCGGCCTTTTACACGGAGAGTGACCCTGGGCTCCTGCCTATGTGTTGGAATGGCCGGTGTTGGAGACCCAGGGCCCCGTCAATCAGTGGCTATCCCCAAGAGGGCCAGGTCGGAAGGACAGGCGCGAGTCCCCTCCGGGACAAGTGACAGTCCGATCCCCAATGACCCATTTGTTGACATTTGGGGCACGGATTTTAGGGGGCCGAGGGTTAGGGTACACCTTGGCCCAGTGGCCTTCATTTCTGCACTTGAAGCAGGCTGAGTCAGGACCGCTCTTCCGTGTGGCGGGTGAGGGCCGTTGGTCAGTGGTGGTCTTAAGGGCCTGGGCCCATAGGACAAACTTTTGCCGTTGTTTACGCGCCTCACGATCGTGGTATACTTTAAAGGCGGTCATGAGGACTTCTGCTGGGGGTGTAAGGGGGCCTCTCTCTAACTCTCAGAGCTTGACTCTGACATCAGGATAGGATTGGGAGAAAAAGTAAGTCCTAAGTCGGGTGATTTGGGATCTAGATTAGTATATTGGAGGAGGGCCTTTGTTAGGCATTCTAAGAAGGAAGAAGGATTTTCGTGTTTGTCCTGGATAACCTCTTGTAACTTTTAAAAACTAATAGGCTTCTGAGCGGCCCCACAGAGTCCCACAACTAAGCAGGTGATAAACTGGTCCCTCCTGAGAATGTGACTGGGGTTGTTATAGTCCCAGTCAGGGTCCTGGTCAGGGACGGCCTCAGCCCCCAGAGGGTGTCCAGCATTGGGGTGTCTGGCTTGATCTGCATGCTGCCTGGCCTGTTCCCAAACCCTATGCCTCTCCTCCAGGAGGAGGGTAGTGTGTCGAGGACCAGCAGTATTTAAGGTTTTTGCAGACTTAAAGAGGTTTGGAAGTTCTAATTTTACAGGCATACAGAGTTGAATAATATTTTCTTGCGTGCTGGCTGCTGACCTAGGTAGAGAGTTGTTTGTTCTATGTTCTAGGAGACAGAACGTTCTCAAAACTTTAACAATGTATATGTTTGTTCTCTGAACCCTGGCCAGTGTTCTGGCACTCTATCTAAGGAGTATATAAGGGCTGAGCTGAATAAACTTGGGCTGCGACAGAATTGACTGTCAGCCCTCCCATTAACAGACTTAGTATTGACTTTGTCTTTAGTCCTCACTACCCATTTTAGGACCATTGGACTTTGCGGGCGGGCTCTGGCAGTAGTGGAGAGTATCATGTAGAGTCGTTAAAGGTTAGGCTGTAGGCCTGGGTGAGATAGACAAATTCTTGAACATAGGAGACCAGGTTAGCCGTGTAAGAGCCCAGGCACTTTTCTATCTGAGAGAGGTCACTCATAGAGAAGGGAACATGAACCCGCACGATACCCTCACTTCCCTTCCCGCCACCTCCGGAGAGGAGCGAGTACTGGTGGGGGCTTGATGGGGGCTGAAGGGGGATGGGACGCATGGGCCCGAGAACGGGTAAGGAGAGGACTGGATGGAGAAGGTGGACGGCTAAGGGGGAGGGGGGCTTGTCAGCGCGGTCGAAGGAGGAGAGCGGGGAGCTGGGGGGGGTGGGGGTCAGAGGGTTTGAGAGGTGTGGGAGGTTTGCAAGCCAGGAGAACCTGAGACGGAGAGCAAGTAATTATGAGGTCTGGCCGAAAGCGCAGGAGGTAAAAGGATTTTACATATGGGATCTCCTTCCACTTTTTCGAGCACTCGCAGTAGTTGAACAAGTCTTGGAGAATTTGGGAATCTAGGAAATCTTCTGGCGGCCATCTGGATTGATCGTCTAACAAGTAAAAGGGCCAGTCCTGGGTGCAGAATTTGGTGAGTTGTTTGTGTCGAATATTGGGTTTCAGGGAGAGTGTAATTAGATTATCTAGGAGGCACCAGAGGGGGCAGGCGGCGGGGAGGGAGGAGGAGGAGTACATGGCGGAAGGGGGAGGGCAGAACTCAGGCTGGACAGAAGTCGTACACGGGGTCCACCGGGCGTCCCCAGGAGGAGCCGCGTGTATGAGCGTACCCAGTAGGGTGTAGATGGCAAGAAGGGAGCCAGATTATCACCTCAGCCCCTCAGCCTGGGCCGAACAGCCAGAGGTCTCGAGCACTCGGCGCTGGGGTATTTATGGTCAAGGAGAAGAGAAAGGAGGCGGGGTAAAAGGAAGCCAAGGGGCAGGCGGAGGTGCCGGAGAAAACTTACCAGGCAGCCGGTGGTGGATGAGGATAGGAGCGCTGGAAGAGGCGGAAGAGGACGGGGTCCCTGGGCCACCAGCAGAAGGAAGGACTCTCTGTGGGTAGAGACCCAATCCCTCCCAGGTTTCCGCACCATTGTAAGGGCTGACCCAGGAATCCCATCGGAGACTGGAGGAGCAGAGTGAGAGAGAGAAAGTCTATTGTTCTGAGAACAAAGGAGAACAGCCCATTTTTATAGGTAGGGTAGGGGGCGGTCTTGTAGGACTAGGTACCAGGCTGCATCGGGTGGGATGAAGGGGAAGAAATTGGAGTCGGCCAGAGGTGATAGGCTGGCTAGTTCCAGGGCAGGGAAGGCACTGCCAGCTGATGCCCAGAAGAGAAGCCAGAATTGTGCCATGTTGGGGTGCTTTATGGGGATAATGTTCCAACACATTCCCTCAACACTTTTTTTCTTACAAAAAAAAAAAGTTTTTTGAAACGGTCTGGCTAGGTGGCTGAGTCTCACTAAGTAGCTGAGGCAGGCCTTGAACCTGCGATCCTCCTTTCCCTGAGATTACAGGCCTGCACCAAAACACCCGGCTTCAAATAGTTTGTAATGTTGTTAAATCCTAGCCAGGCATGGTGCTGGAAGGCTGAGACAAGAGGATTGCAGATTGGAGACCAGCTTCCACAAGTAGTGAGACTCTCTTCAACCTAGTGAAATCTGTTTCAAAATAAAAAATAAATAGGTCTGGAACTGTAGCTCAGAGGTAGAATGCCCCTCTGAACTCCTGCAGCTATTTTATTTAACCTAGTGCATTTAAAATATTAAAATTTCTGCATGAAACAAATGAGGAACCCAGAAAAAGAATATTAAACTCATTTTATATTGTTTCCATACTGACCAACTCTGGACATCACTGTTTTGAGAATCTGGGGTTGGAGTCCTTAGCCGAGTCTCCTGCAGGCGGCCACTGTCCTCGGCTCCTGGGATTCTGACTCACCCTACCTCAGCCCTGGATGCAGGAGAGAGCACAGAGATGGCCTCAGGGTGAGACCCACCTGGGCTGGTTCAACCTTCCTCCACACGAGGCGCTCCTCCCTCCCCAAACTCCGGGCTGCAGACAGTCTGCATGAGGCACAAATGGAATCACCAACAGGAAGTCCTTCCTGCAGTCTGCCCGCCCCATGCTTGCTGCAGCCCGAGTGTGTCCCCAGGAGAGCCCAGGAAGTGCACAGTGACCCTAGAACACACTCCCTCCCCCTGACACTGGGTCCCTGACCCTCCTCCTCCAGGACTGAGCTCAATGTCCCCTCAGTAGCCCTGCTCTGAGGACAGTCACTAAACCTCACAGCCCTCTCCCTCCTCCTCCTCCTCCTCCTCCTCCTCCTCCTGCTCCTTTTCTCTAATCACTCTGCTCTGACACTCCTGGCTTGGACTTCAGTACTTGGTCATGTACTATGTCCCCATCTATGCCCTCTGGGGACAGCGTCTCCATGGCCACCAGCAATGTAGCCAACGGCCACTCCTCAGCGGCTCCTGCTGACTGAGGACAGCAGGCAGCCATGGCGGGCACAGTGCCTGGGGCTGCAGAGGCACGGCCGGGACATTGTAGCGCCTGAGTGGACCCGGGAACCCAGGATCAGGGGCTGCGGCTGCCATGTCACCACGGGGCAAAGACCTACTCACCCTCCCCACTTGATTCTGCAGCACCCCAGCGTTAAGGCCCTGGCTCCAGAAGAAGGGGATCCCCTAAGTCACCCCCCTTTGGGTACTGGGCATGGAACCCAGGAACATTCTACCTCTGAGCTACACCCACTGCCGTTTTTTACTTTTTATTGTGAAACAGGGTCTTGCAAAGGTGCCAAGAGTCCTGTTAAGTTGCTGAGGCTGGCCTCAAATATGCCGTCCTCCTGACTCAGCCTCCCAAGTCCTGGGATCACAGGTGAGCGCCCTCATACCCGGCAGTCCCTTCCCCATCTCTCCCCATTTCTCCCACGTGTATCTGAATTCTACTCCACATGGAAGTACGAAAAATTGCCTAACAGGTACCCGTAGCCTACTGATGAGGGACAGAGCTGCCCCCTGTGCAGTCACCATCCTTGGGACACAGGGACTTCCTCCAGCCAGCCAGAAGCCCTGGACCTGTCCCCAGACACGACCGCCCTCCGCACAGCTGTCCCCTGGGCTGCTCCTGCCCCTCCCCCCTTGGCCTCCATTCCCTTAATGTCCGATTTCCTCCCCATTTTCTTTTGGATTTAGTTGATTTTATTTACAGCTTTTCTGTCGTTATTATTGTTTTTTTACATTTCAGAGCATTACACAATTACATTTTCTCATTTTCTGACCTACAAACAGATACCTTAATTGGAAATATTTTTTTTTAATTATCAAGTTAGGTACATCCAAAATGCAACAATTACATATCTGACAATTCACAAAATGTAATTTACAAGGATGTATCCTAAGAATTTAGGGAACAGCCAGTCAGGAGAAATCTGATCCAAAACCAAAGTTTTCTAAGCTCCCAAACCAGAAGCTTAAAAAGGTTTGTTATATCCCCCACTGCACAAAGGAGAGTGTGACTCAAACCTGTCCAGTCTTGAGAGTTTTAATCCCTAGTACTGGGCTATTTCCCCAGTACATCACTGAATAGCAAGCATTTCAGTTTCTTAAACACCTTGTACACCATTATGCACATAGAAAGGCTAACTGTTCATTTAACTTTAAAAAAAAGAAAGTAGTCATAAATATCCACACTGTTTACCAAGCTCACCAGCCCTTACTAAATTCCCAAATATGCAACCTGTGTCACATAGTGACAGGCAATATTTTATATAGGTGTGTATATATACATATACAGTAATAGGTACAAATGGCAATTAACAGTCCCTGCAAAAATTCAGCTTCAGTTGAGGTTATGGCTTCTATGCCTTGGGATAGTTTTAGACCTCAAAATTGGAAAATACTGCAAAATCTCACTTCCTTGAGACAAGATTTGATTGTATGTTCAGTTTAAGCTTCTCATTCTAAAAATGGCTATAAAGTAAGTATAAAAAAGCCGGCCAAGCCGGGCGTGGTGGCGCACGCTTGTAATCCCAGCATTCGGGAGGCTGAGACCAGAGGATCCGGGTTCGCGGCCAGCCTCAGCTACCTAGTGAGGCACTCCGCAACTTAGTGAGACTCGGTTTCAAAATAAAGAATAAAAAATGGGGCTGGGGGTATAGCTCGGAGGTAGAATGCCCCTGAGTTCAATCCCCAGTA
>PVLC010029019.1:0-20546 GCA_004027655.1 Graphiurus murinus
TTTTTTGCGGTACTAGGGATTGAACTCAGGGGCATTCTACCTCCAACCTATACCCCCAGACCTATTTTTTATTCTTAATTTTGAAACCGAGTCTCACTAAGTTGCGGAGTGCCTCACTAGGTAGCTGAGGCTGGCCACGAACCCGGATCCTCCGGTCTCAGCCCCCCAAATGCTGGGATTACAAGCGTGCGCCACCACGCCTGGCTTCCCCCAGCTCTTTTTGAAACACCAAGTTGTGGAAGGCCTCACTATGTAGCTGAGGCTGGCTATGAACCTGCAATCCTCCTGTCTTAGCCTCCCAAGGACTGGGATTATAGGTGAGGGCCACCATGCCAGGCTCAGAAACCATTTCTTATCCATTTCTCTATCCACAGAGCCTCACACATAGTTATATTTACTAAGTAAACAGTAATATTTATTAAGTAAACATTCTAGGTCCACCCCTTCCCCACCACATACACACACCTGCTGGGTAGGGTCTTACCTAGGAATTGGAAGGTGCTGGGAAAAAGGAGACACAAGCCATCACTGTACAGGAAGAATAAGAGGCAGTAGTAGAAACCCAGGCTGCCCCAGATGACGACGTGGCTTATCAGCGTCCAGTAGGTTGTCTTCAGAGCAATCTGAAAAGCACTAGGTTGTATGCAATACTCTCTAACCTGGGACCTGCCAGCTGCCTCCCTGCTCCAATTCTGTGATGGAGGGTGCTCGCCTCCCCCCACCCCTCCTTCCCTCCATCTCTCCGGACAGGCTCCCCACCCGACCCCCTCAGTCCGCCACCACTGGCCACACCTGCATCGTGACCACCCAGATCAAGGTTGACTGCACTATCAGGGAGAAGGTCTGGAAGTCAGAGATGTCCTTCCCGTCACTGCGCTCTGAGCTGTAAATGGTCCCCATGGGGACAAAGAACAGCACTAAGGAACTGTAGATCCCATGTATTAAACACTTCACAAATTCCTTCTTGTTGAAATAGAGGTTGTTCTGGCCTGGCTCATACAGCTCTGGGAAATGTAGGCTCCATGTTTCATTCACATCCTGGAAGCACCAGAGGGTAAGGAGGAAGGCTCAGGGTCTCTCCATGGAAGGCCCCATCTCCATCAGAGCAGAGACTTGTCCCCTCACTGAGTCTGCTGCCAGGCTGCCGAGGAGCTTCCTCATGGAGAAGTGGAACCAGAGAACAGGGCAGTGACCACAGACCCTTCCTGAAACCCTCCTCTCTAAGCAAGAATCTAGATAGGGGAAGGAAGCTAGGGGAACAGGTGGCAAGTACCTGGAGGCAGCTCCGACTGGAGAGTTGTGAAAGGGGGCAGTTTGGCTTGGGGGTAGCTGAAAGAGGGGTAGCTTGGGATGGGGAAGGCACTAGGACATGAGTCTCCAGGTTTATGTGTTCCTTTAGATAAATATTCTAAAACTAGTGGGGAGAAAAGCCAATGGAGAGCAGTTAGTCCCTTGGAAGTAACTATGTTCTGTGATGTTTCTCCTATTCTCTTAGCTACTGGTAGATTCAAGGTAGGAGGATGCTTGATGTGAGTGATAATGGCTTATCTTTATCTTCTAAAAATGAAACTCAGGATAACAAAGCTTGGGGTGTGGCTTCAGAGGTAAGTCTCTGGAATTAGCCTATTAAAGCAGGACAGCACTGTTGAGTAACAATTCATCCCTCTTGCTCTTCTAAGAGTGGCAGCTACTCCATGGAGATTTCCTTTAGAGCCACTACCCTGATGGAGACCTGGAACCATGACCCCATGATGTCCTGTTTCAGCTGTTTTATTCCTCCTTGGAGGCTCCTTTTCTACTGTGGTGTCCAGGAGTGGAGGCTGGGATAGGAGGGGGGAGTGGGACCAAGGGCCTCAACACCCAGGGAATTTCTGACAAGAACGGATGGTATCCCCTGGGCTGGTGCCCTGCAACATAAGGTATACCCATACTCCCAGCTAGCTCATCCTCATTGTCCCTGAATAGGAATTTCCTTTCTGGAAGCCCCTTACTTTACACAGTCCTGCCCCAATAACTCTTTCCTTTCACTACTTTTGCACACACTCAGTTTACTATATAGAACAATCTCCATGTTTCTCTCTACAAAGATAAAATTGAGTCAGGAAAACTCATCTTTTTAAAGATGATGATTATTTTCTATGGAGAATTCTTTACTTTTTCTCCTTTCCTTATTCCTGAAATCATTCCCTTTATATTTGATTTTATAGAGTTCAGCTCTTGCTGTCTTCCTCACTCTTAAGAATGTTCCTCAAGGATCCTGAGGAAGAGGCTTGCTGCTGGTCTTACCTTATCAAACAGACTCAAGCCCAGGACAGGGAGGGAGGTGTAGATCAAATTGTAGCAGGTGATGAACCAGGTATCATAGGCTACCTAGAAGAATACCAAGGAGATTTTTAAAAATTCTCTTCCCTCCTCCAAAGTTGCAGCTCTACCACCCAGGTTTGAGAAAGCCCTCTCCTGGCCCCTACCTATCCATCACCACACTAACCTAGAGTGTCATTTGGATTTCAGAATTATGAGAGTTCCAGTCTTTATTGTGGTACTGGGGACTGAACTGAAGGGCATTCTACCTCCCAGCTCCACCTCCAGCCCTATTTTTTATTCTTTATCTTGAAGCAGGGCCTCACAAGTTGCTGAGGCTAGCCGTATACCTGTGATCCTCCTGTCTCAGCCTCCCAAGTTCTGGGATTACAAGCGTGCATGACCACACCTAGCTCAGTCCTATTTTTTATTCTTTATTTTGAAACAGGGTCTCACTAAGTTTCAGAGGGACTCACTAAGTAGCTGAGGCTGGCCGTGAACCTTTTATCCTCTGGTCTCAGACTCCCACGTACTGGGATTACAAGTGTGCGCCACCACGCCCGGCTTCCAGTCTTCCAGGGTCCCAGACTGGGGCAAGGCAACAAAAAGCTTTCAAGGTGATCTGGACCAACCGATCCTAACCTGCTCTGTCCTCCCTGCACAGAAGGCCTCAAAGTGGCTCATGGGGAAGGACAGCTTCTTTTCTTTATCTGCCTGACGGCATTCGGTGACTTTTGCAGCATGGGATAGCCCCTAACATTGGCAAGGGGAATCAGCTCAGTGACCCTTCTTCATCTGGGTGCTCTATCCTGGGGCCTGGAAAGTCCTTCTCCTTACTACCCACAAGAGGTCAGCAGCAACTCATGCTTCACATACCCCAACCCCACCCCCCACCCCCCATCCCGCCCTAGCCAGTATGGCTTCTCCCATAAATCAGATCCATTTGCTAGGCACTGGGGGGTATACTAATTTACTACTGTCAGCTAACTGGCATGGGGGTTTCCCGGGATAATCATTCCTGAGATTCCTGAGGTTGTTTCTCTTGGTAGTCCTGAGAGACTCCTGAAAAACTTCCCATAGGAAAAGGACTCCTCCTAGAACGTTAAGGTCCAGGTGTCATTTTCCCTCACTACTGTCATGGAGATTTCATATTCAGTGTAGAATTCATCAGAGAATTTTGTGTGTGTTGGGTGCAGGGGCCCAAGAAGTCAGTGTAGAGAAGGAGAAGTAGAGGGAAGCTGTAGTTGTTTTTTTTTTTTTTTTTTTTTTTGCGGTACTGGGGATGGAACTCAGAGGCATTCTACCTCCGAGCTATACCCCCAGCCCTATTTTTTATTCTTTATTTTGAAACCGAGTCTCACTAAGTTGTGGAGTGCCTCACTAGGTAGCTGAGGCTGGCCGCGAACCCGGATCCTCCGGTCTCAGCCTCCCGAATGCTGGGATTACAAGCGTGCGCCACCACGCCCGGCAAGCTGTAGTTCTAAGTATGACTACAAGTAAATGTCATAATAGTCTGTTCAGCATGACCCAGAGGCTCCTTAAGCCTTAGCCTGTTGCATAAAAATATTTTGGATGTTAAGAAAACTTCTAAATCCAGCAAATTTCCACATTACATATGTTTGGAAGCTCTAGTATCAATGTCAGAGAAGAGGTGAAAATAGATTATGGCAAGTCAGGTGTGGTGGCACATGCTTATAACCCCAGTACTTGGGAGCTGCTTAATGAGGCCCTCTGCAACTTAGTGAGACTCTGTTTCAAAATGAAGAATAAAAAAATAGGACAGGGGGTGTAGCTTGGAGGTAGAATGCCTTTGGGTTCCATCCCCAGTACAAAAAAAAAAAAAAAAAAAAGTCAAGACCAAATCAATCAGAGCCAGGCAGAACAGTTATGATTTGGTGAATCTAAGGTGGTTAGTGTAGGGTTGGGAGATGGATCAGTATGGGGCAAAGAGCTTTGTGGGATGATTGTGTCATACCTCTGTCTCTAGAGGAGGAAACAGGTCAGAGCTTGCTGAATTGAGGGGTAACTAGAAAAGACCCAGATGTCTAGAGTATAGATTGCCACCTGATCTCCTACCTGTGCAGAGAACCCGTTGAAGAAGGCATACCAAAAGTGCACCAGGGTGAAGGCAAAGTTCTTGTAAAAGAAGTAGCTGAGAAACTTGCACATGCGAATATAAGACCAGCGACCATGGACCAACAGTAGACGCTGAAGGTAGCGGAACTGGGAGAAGGCAAAGTCGCTGTTGAGCATGGCCTGCATCCCCTCCTGGCCGCTGATGCCGACCCCAATGTGGGCAACTGCAATGAAACCCCAGAAGCTTCTAAGCCACGGAGCTTGTTTGCTGGGCTCCCTGAGACATGTAAAAGGAATGCTGAGACCATATTGTATGTATCCATTATTTTACATTTAGAAAACAGGCCCAGTTCAAAACGGCACCATCTTCATGGATTCTTTTCTCCTTAATGGATTGCTCCTCCCCCGCACACTGGAAAACACTTTTTCTTTTTTTTTTTTTTTGTGGTACTGGGAACCCAAGGGCATTCTACCTCTGAGCTACACCTCAGCCCTATTTTATTCTTTTTTTTTAAAAATTGAAACAAGGCCTCACTAAGTTGCTGAGGCTGGGTGCAAACCTGGATCCTCCTGTCTCAGCCTCCCAAGTACTGGGATTATAAGTGTGCGCCGCCATGCCCGGCTGGAAAACAGCCTCTTTTTTTTGCTTTGGATGCTGCCACTCAAGAAGGACGGGTATGGCAAGTATTAGAAAGCTGTCCCCTATGTTCTTTGGCCTTCCTCTAGCCATATGGGCTCCTTCCCACGGTCCAAGTGTTGAAGTTTAAATTTCTTTAGAAGCCACTTAAGGCACAGATTCAGGATGGAGGCCAATCTAACACAACATTTAATTACCTAAGTTTAGCTAAGGGGCCAAAATGCAATTGATGGAAGGAATGGGTGCTGTATATACTTTGTTAGTGAGAAAGATACTCTTCAAGAGGTCTGAAGTGACTTTTTTCTGGATAAAGGAAAGGACTATACTCGACAATATGTAAGACTGAAGATTCTAAAAGTCTGTGGTAAATCACTGGCCAAATTTGAAGATATATATATATATATATATATATATATATATATATATATATATATATATATATATATAATTTTTTTATTTTTTTGCAGTACTAGGGATTGAACTCAGGGGCATTCTACCTCTGAGCGATACCCCCAGTCCTATTTTTTATTCTTTATTTCGAAACCAAGTCTCACTAAGTTGCGGAGTGCCTCACTAGGTAGCTGAGGCTGGCCGAGATCCTCTGGTCTCAGCCTCCCGAATGCTGGGATTACAAGCATAAGATAGATATATATATCTTAATGGGATAACTGAAACCTCTAAGGCTCTAAAGACCTGAGTGGTTCTAACTGGAATACTTCCTAGTATTGAAATTGAGTCTGGAATGTCTGCTAATGTCTCCTAGATGGGAAGAGAGGAAGGACCAGAGGACCTCTAGATTTTGACAAGTTACTGGAGGCTAACAACATTCACCTGAAATTAAACCAGTACATTTCAGCTATTTGGTCCTAAGAGATCCTATTGGTCCTAAGAGATCAGTAAGTCACCCATTCTCTTCTAACCAGGGGAGACAGGGAAGTTCTGGGTTTCCTTAGTCTACAGCCTTCAACAACAGAACAGACCATGACTCCTGCCCGGGCCCTCTGGCATCGCAGATGGTACAGGGGTTGCAGAGTTGCAGAGCCTGTTGCTCTGTGTGTACTGACCTTCAGAGTGTAAGTGGAGGAATCTGAGTGTGTGTGTGGCAGTGGAGATGGGTTGACGTCTGCGGGTGTAAATGAGTGGGAGAGCAGGTGTGGAGGAGCATGAATGGCACTGTAACGCAGCATAAGTGGATACTGCTCATGAAAGGGAGGAGTGTGAGCCAGCAACATGGTACCACCCAGATCAGTTTTGCCCATGAAGGAAGAAGGGACAAGCCGTGGCAGGGGACTACTGCCCCCTCCCCTCACATGCCTTTGATCATGCTGACGTCATTGGCCCCATCCCCGATGGCCAGTGTCACCACCTTCTGGTACCTCTTCACCAGATCTACCACCTGGGCCTTCTGAAGGGGTGTCATCCGGCAGCAGATCACCCCCTTGCACATGCAGGCTGTTCGCACAAGTTCCAACTCCAGGTCCCCTTCCAGAGCATAGGCCTGTAGCACCAGGACACATCCACTTTTCAGGTTGCCTCAAAAGACTCCTGAGGTAGGATCTTTCCAGGTCCTACCCTTCCCTACATATTCTCCTTCATAGGGCAGGCATAGCTTGCTCCTAAAGTGCTCTACTTCTAAGGGAAGCTGGCTCCCTCTGTCCATTCTAGGCATTCCCACATCTATCTCAGCCTCCAGTGGGAAACAGGGCCTGTCACCGGGTCAAATCAGTCAAAAGGTCTGAGGCCACGGGGCTTTTTGGAGGGCCTAGTTCTGCTTGATTCCCTCTTCCCCTAAGTGACAGGCCCCATCAGTAATGAAGAATTTGGGTAAGGAAGGAATTTGCCCTTGGCTTCTCTTTCTTCATTTACTCCTGCCTAGAGTAGTCTGAGGAAAAGCATCTTTCAGGTAAGAGTACTTGAAGAGGCAGTGGGGAATGTGGGGGCGGGGTGTGGATAGGGGAACTCATAGGATATGGAAGGAGGTTTGAAATTTCCCTAAAGTGGGATGGATCTAGGCAGAGAGGTTCTTGGGAGAAGAGAACAGAGTTGTAGCTCTGTGCTGCCCACCAGACTGTAGCCATTGATGACCAAGCCATAGCTGCCATTGGCCACCTCCTCGGGTACTCTGAAGGGCCTTTTGCGTTTCATGGTGAGGAGGATGTTGACTGGGTCTGATTCCAGTAGAGACTCAGGATTCATCTTGCTCCTTGCTGTCCTGAAAGCCAAGGGTAGTGGTAAGAGTTTGCCCCAAAGCCCCAGAGCTCAGGAAGGAAAGTGTGTTCAGGGTGAAAGTGGGCAAGGAGGGTACTGGGCCTCTGCCAAACACCAGTCAGGACCTCAGCCTTGACTGGCTCCCAGGAGGTCCCTGACCATCTACAGCTTCACTTCTCCCCCACATTCCAACTCTTTTAGCTGAATGCTTCTTGGCAAAATTATTTCAAATATTTTTTGTTTTCCCTTCTCTATTTTTCCTCTCTTCCTTTTGGTGGCATGGAGGTCATACTGGGGAAAGAGAAGGGCAGGAGATCTTGGGTCCAGGAATGAACTGTGGCTGCTCTCCCACCAGTACCTGAGTTCTTTCCAAACTGCCTCCTTATTGTTGCCTTCTACCATGAACACCCCATCCATTTCATCCTTGAGTATGTTACAGGAGTAAGCAATGTTCACCGCAGTCTCTGTAGGAAAGGAAACACAGGTCTCACTTTGGCTGGTATTTACAGAGGGGACAGGGTCTTCACACTGGATAGTCCCACAGGCTCTAGTGGCAGGCTTAGAGCCTCTTAGTCCACATTTGCCTTGGGTGCAGTCAAAATGAAATCAGTGGAAAACATACACAAACGTCCACAGGTGAGTATCTACTTAATATAGACTTAAACATTATTTCTTAATAACTAGGATCATTCAGGCTTAGCCATTTCTAGAAAGCCTTTCCCTGTTCCTAAAAGCAATTCCAGTCTGTATCCACTTTTCCAAGCAGTCAGGATGTGTTTCCTTCAACAACGATGTGCCCATTTATATGCTAGATTTTATAGGGGACTGAGACACATTTAAGTTGTATCCTTCCTTTGCACTGAGAAATCTGGAACTTGGAATAAATCCACACTAAGGAAAAATTTTAAAAAATAAGTCCCAAACCTTGGCTATAAGTGGTATCAAAATTCAGAGAGGGGATTGCATTTGTCACAGAAACTTTCTTGTAGAAAGGCATTGAAGAATAAAAAATACTATTCAGAGGAAGGCAAAGGTATTTAAAGTGGGGAAACAACCCAAACACAAGCCCTAGAATAGGAACTGATTTGTTTGGGTCACATTGGGATGGAATTATCTCCATGCATAGGTAGGAATGGATTATCACTGAAGGTCAGATAGGAAAGTCTGACCTTTACAATGTGGAGTCTCTGTAAGTCCTTGAACAGAGGAGTAACATCATCAAATTAGCAATTTGAGGAAAACTAAAGTGACAATTGTATGTAGACTATACTGAAGTTAGTAAGGGCAAGAGACAGATCAATTTAGGAGTTTTTGCACAGAATAAAGGCTGAACTAGGATGGTGGAAAGTCAAGAGGATTTTCTTTTTCTTTTCTTTTTTTTGCGGTACTGAAGATTGAACTCAGGGGAATTTACCTCCGAGCTATACCCCCAGTTCTATTTTTTATTCTTTATTTTGAAACAGGGTCTCACTAAGTTGCGGAGGACCTCACTAAGTAACCGAGGCTGGCTGAGAACCTGGATCCTCCGGTTTCAGCCTCCCAAGTACTGGGATTACAAGCGTGTGCCACCACGCCTGGCTTTCAAGAGGATTTTCAGGTGAATTAGTGGGACATAGTAAGAAAATGGATTTTCGAGACAATGGAGAATGTACTGTCAAAGATAATGTGTATGTGTGTGTGTGTGTGTGTGTGTGTGTGTGTGTGTGTGTGTGTGAGAGAGAGAGAGAGAGAGAGAGAGAGAGATTAGAGATCTAGCCCTGGGGCATTCTACCTCTCATCTACACCCCCAGCCCTATTTTTATTCTTTATTATTTTTTTCTTTTTTTGGTATTATTCTTCATTTTGAAACAGTGTCTCATTAAGTTGTGGAGGGCCTCACTAAGTTGCTGAGGCTGGTTTCAAATCAGAGATCCTCCTGTCTAAGCCTCTTGAGTACTGGGATTACAAGTGTGCACCACCATGTCCAGCTCAAAGACAACTTTAAAGTTTTTAGCCCAACTACTTGGAAGGCCAAGGCAGGAGAATTGTAAGTTCAAGGCCAGCCTGGGAAACTTAGCAAGTCCCTGTTTCAAAATAAAATAAAAGGGGTTGGGGATGTAGCTCAGTGGTAGAATGCCTGCCTAGCATGTATGAGGTCCTGGTTTAAATCCCCAGTACCACGAAAAAATAAAAAATAAAAATTTTTAGCTTGTGAGTTCCTGGCTGACGGTGGTTAGGCTTGACTGCTTGTTTGTTTCTATGTCTTCGTTGATTAATATAGCATATAAAGTATGCTCAGCAAATTGTATACAAAATTGGAAATGAAGATGTCCTATAAAGACTTGATCTGTGTTACAGGTATTTGTCAAGAAAGTTGCTAAGAAAAAAAAGGAAAACGAAGAAGGAAAGACATGGCTAAAGTGGGCAGAGCCAGTTCAGGAGTGTTCATGCTAGGAGCTTCCTTTTACCTTGCTTATCGCCAGTTAAAACCCATATTTTAATTTTGGCTTTGTTAAGGGTGCTGATTGTCTCAGGAACTCCATCTTGCAGCTTGTCTTCTATGCCTGTGGCTCCTAACAGCTTCAAACAGAGATATCGGTGAGTGAGGAAAAGGGAGGGAATCACAGCATTTAGTGCTACCCAACGGTTGAACTGGCACCTAGGTGTTCTCCTTAGTGAGCTGGCTCTGTCCTGGTCTGAGGATCCCAGTGGTATGAAACTCAGCACATTCTGCTTCTCCACATACACAGCTTTGCAGCCATACATGGGAATCAAATTTAGAAAATCAAATGTCAGGGACCAGAGAGGGAAGAGACTTGAGTGAGTCAGACATAAGCTGTGCACTACTTCTAAAACCAAACGCACCTTCACCCTTCCCTTGCTTCACAGCACACTTCCTGGACAAACATGGTGAGTCCTAAATGAGGGATCCCAATATCCTACGCCAGTTTTTAATTGACCCCATAGGGCTTGGGTTATACTTCATTGATTGTGATCACTGGAGATCTCTAGGGTTTTCAAGACTTTTTCCTATACTAGATTAAAAGAATCATGGTAGCCGGGCGTGGTGGTGCATGCTTGTAATCCCAGCATTTGGGAGGCTGAGACAGGAAGATCTGGGTTCTCGGCCAGCCTCAGCTGCCTAGTGAGGCACTCTGCAACTTAGTGAGACCCTGTTTCAAAATAAAGAATAAAAAATAGGGCTGGGGGTATAGCTCGGAGGTAGAATGCCCCTGAGTTCAATCCCCAGTACCGAAGGTAAAAAAAAAAAAAAAAAAGAATCATGGTTCAAAGAACCATGCTTTCTCTCTATCATCCCAAAAGTGCTGACACAGAAGTGGGGACCAGGGCTGAGTCTGAGTAACTGACAGATGGACAAACTACGGTATGATTTCTGCTAGGTCTCTGGAAGGACTGACCGGAAAGAGATTAGGTATTTCTACATTTTCCCTTTGGTGCCAGTAATTTCTCTTTTTATAGCACAGCTAGGCTGGCTATATCAGTCTGGTCAAAAACTTTGAGGCTTGCCTTCCTTCCTTCTGTCCTTCCTTTTTTTTTTTTTTTTTGCGGTACTGGGGATTGAACCCAGGGGCATTCTACCTCTGAGCTCACCCCCAGTTCTATTTTTTATTCTTTATTTTGAAACAGGGTCTCACTAAGTTGTGGAGGCCTCACTAAATAGCTGAAGCTGGCTGCAAACCTGGATCCTCCAGTCTCAGCCTCCCAAGTACTGGGATTATAAGCATGCGCCACCCCGCCTGGTTTGTCTTTCCTTTTCTCTATTCTTCTTCTCCTCTTCCTTCTTCTTCCTCCTCCTCCTTCCTCTTCCTCCTCCCTCCTCCTCCTCCTCCTCCTCCTCCTCTTCTTTTTCTTCTTGTGTGTGTTGTATGTGTGGTACTGGGGATTAAACCCAGAGGCATTACCTCTGAGCTATATCCCCAGTCCTATTTTATTTTGAAACAGTATCTGGCTAGGTTATTGAGAGTCTTGCTTATGTTGTTGAGGCTGTCCTAGAACCTGTAATCCTCCCATTCTAGCCTCCCAAGTACTGGGATTACAAGTGTGCGCCACCATGCCAGTCTAACTCCTCTTTTTCTAATTTTCTTTTCTTTGGAGATCAATGGAGCCTTTGCTCCCCTATAGTATAACTCAACACTGCAACCAAACTAATGCTTTTAAGAGGGATCACATAAGCCAGGCATGGTGGCACACGCTTGTAATCCCAGTAATTGGGAGACTGAGACAGGAGGATCACAGGTTCAAAGCCAGCCTCAGCAACTTAGTGAAGCCCTATTTCCATGACTTAGTGAGACCCTATTTCCAAATAAAATATGAAAAGTAGATCTGGGGGTATAGCCTGGAGGTAGAATGCCCCCGGGTTCCATTCCCGGCACCACAAAAAAAAAAAAAAAAAAAAAAAGAGGGATCATATCACTTCTCAGGTTGAAATCTTCCATGGCTCCCCACATTTCACATTTCCCTCTGCTGACCTCCTCCTGCTTCCCTGTTTCTCCTCCTCACTTGTTCTGTCCCAGCACACTTGGCTGCCTTGCTGTTTAACCAATGGGTTAGGCCTGCTCCTCTGTCAGAGGCTCTTTTCTCTTGCCATTATTCTTGTCAGAAAAGCCAGAGAGCAGCTTGGCTTCCGCCTTCTTCAGGTTTCCTCTCAGATGTCCTCTTCACAGAGAAGACAAACCACCTTGTTTAAAATAGCAGTGATGGCTCTGCCCTCCAAAACCCACAGCACACGCCCATATGCACTTTCCCCAGCTTTAACTGTCCCTGTAGTACGTTTACCACCTGACATAGTATATATGCTACTTTTTGTCTGTTTTCTCTACTGTTACAGGAAAGGTATGTGGCACATAGGAGGCACTTAGTAAATACGCTGAATGAACGAATGGTTATCTTTGCCTTGATTATTCCATCAATTCGTTTGGATTATCTAATCTGTGCATTATTCAGATCTTGATTTCTTCCAGATTATTTAGCTTCTGTGAACAGCTTTGGGATAAGAGACATCACCAGAAGGACAAAAAAGTGCACCTTTCAGCAAGGAGTGAGAGAACCCAAGGCATACTGAATTAGCTTGGACTTTCATACCCAGCTTTCCTGGAACACAACTTTGGGGATCTTCTGCCAAGTCTGCCTGTCACTCCCTTCCTTTTTTTTTTTTTTTTTTTTTGTAGTACTAGGAATGGAACCCAAGGGCATTCCACCCCCGAGCTACACCCCCAGACTTTTTTTTATTCTTTATTTTGAAACAGGGTCTCACTAAGTTGCAGAGGGCCTCATTAAGTTGCTGAGGCTGGCCTTGAACCTGTGATCCTCCTGTCTCAGCCTCCCAAGTACTGGGATTACAAGTGTGTGCCACCACGCTGGGCTTGTCACTCCCTCTGAGAGAGGCCTTGCTTATTCTATTGGCTGCCACCACCCTATCCCTGCCCCCAGCCTGTCCCTGACCTCCTCACACTAACCATCAAGTCTTTTTCCATTTCTTTATAGACAAGCGATAATTTACTTTCCCGATTCTCCAAAGACAAGCAGGCTTCACTGTATTGTCTGATCCAAGACTTGAAGAATGTATTATCCAACACTCGGTAGGCCACCATGAGGGTGCGAAGGCCATCACTGGCAAAATCCTGGAAGACATGTGTTTGCACCACATCTGGTCTGAGTTAAAACTAAGAGTGACAGGCTGACCCCAGAGGCCCCATCTGCCTGGAAAATAGGGTTTAATGGTTAGTGCCATGGGGTCAGTACCAATTATAATCAGATAGCAACTCTTGAACTTTTTTTTAGCAAAAAAGGATAGGGCCAGCATAAGCTAGAAGACTGGGAATACATTTTTTTTTTTTTTTTTGGGTACTGGGGATGGAACTCAGAGGCATTCTCTCTCCAAGCTATACCCCCAGTCCTATTTTTTTATTCTCTATTTTGAAACAGGGTCTCACTAAGTTGCGGAGTGCCTCACTAGGTAGCTGAGGCTGGCCGCGAACCTGGATCCTCCGGTCTCAGCCTCCCGAATGCTGGGATTACAAAGCGTGCGCCACCACGCCCGGCTCCTGGGAATACTTCTAAGAGATAAGTATTATCTATTAGCTATTGTTTACCTATAGTTAGCTATAGATAGTTGGTTATGTGATTCTGGGAAAAAAATGTCTCTGGGTTTCTTTCTTACATAGTTGGGATAATCCTCTACAGAGGTGATGATGATGACTATGGTATCAAAATGAAGGGAATAATAAAGTAAAAAGGAAGCTGGGCGTGGTGGCACACATCTGTAATCTCAGTATTTGGGAGGCTGAGACAGGATTACAGGTTTGAGAACAGCCTCAGCAACCTAGACTCTCAGCAACCTAGCGAGACTCTGTTTCAAAACAAAAAATAAAAAGGGCTGGGGTGTGGCCCCTGGGTTCAATCCCCAGTACCACACACAGAAAAATAAATAAATAAACAAATAAAGTAAAAAGGAGTTGTCATGAAAAATAATCAAAGGTGGTACTATTTTTTTCTTACAAGCACATGTTCATTTTAATTTTCTTCTCATCCTTCCTTCCTTTATCAAATATTAAAAGGACATCTTACACAACACATGCCTGTTTATTTGTCTATATCTGATAGCTCTGTTGATTAGCCATAGCCAGCTATATTAGCGAGACCACTGCTGGAATGTTCTTGGGTGAGTTAGCATGTCTTTACTCCTTGGCCGCTGATGTAGCCTAACTAATCATAGTAACCATCTTGCAGGAGTATATTCTCAGTCATGAGGAGGGCTGAGTGAAAATGTGGGTGGTTTAGCACAGAACTCATGCCCATCTAAGGTGGGTTAGAAGCAGATTTTGTGTAGTGAAAACTGCACGTGAACAATAATAATTCTCCATTATTGCTAATAGTAACTGCAAATAATTCATTTTGGCATTATAGGAGCAAAGAGAAATGTAATTTGCCCTTATTCCCTATATAACTCTTGAGTGTCTGATGTAACTGTCAGGTGAAATTAACATAAAGCAATATATGTAGGGAATAACAACTCTTAACCCTCTGTCCTGTTAGTATCTGAAGAAGCCCCAGAGAAGATCTCAGGAGACTTCTTAAGAAAGAAGTGGCAGAAACTGGTTTTGTATAGGATAGAGGTAAGAGCACTTGACAAGCTTAACAAGAATGACAGACTCATCAATCCATTCAACAAATAATTCACTAGCATGTGTTAACAGCATCTCTTATCCCTACTTTGTTTTTCTTTTCCCTTATTACTGGGGTGGACACACCAGGACATGGAGGCCAAATCCTGCCTGCCACTCGTGTGTGTGTGTGTGTGTGTGTGTGTGTGTGTGTGTGTGTGTGTGTGTGGATTTGACCCAGGGGCATTTTACCTCTGAGCTACACCTAGTTTCTGCCACTTACTTTTTGTGTGACTTGCTTAATGATCACTGTCTTAGATGGCCTGGAGCTGTGCTTCTGACTCTTACAGGTTTGTCATCAGTGGTTAATATAGTATAGTCAGGTCTGCCTATAAGTGCCTATTAAGCTTGGTAGCAGGGAACATGTCAAAAGATCTGAAACAGTTTTATGACTCCCTTGTAAGCCAGTACAGGGAAATGCTCTCTGAGAAGGTACCCTAACTCATGTGTTCTGGAAGGTTAAAAGATAAAAGAGTAGCCTATAAAAAATACTGTGGCCTTTAGGAGCTAGTTAAATATATAAGAGCTGACTTGTGTAAAACTCTTCACTAGCTGGGCGTAGTGGCGCACGCTTGTAATCCCTGCATTTGGGAGGCTGAGACTGGAGGCTCTGGGTTCGCGGCCAGCCTCAGCTACCTAGTGAGGCCCTCTGCAACTTAGTGAGACCCTGTTTCAAAATAAAGAATAAAAAAAAAAAATAGGGCTGGGGGTATAGCTCGGAGGTAGAATGCCCCTGAGTTCAATCCCCAGTACTGCTAAAAAAAAAAAAAAAAAAAAAAAAAAAAAAAACCTCTTCACTAACTATTTTTAACTGGAGATATAATTTGCATGCTATAAAAGTCATCTCTTTATAGTGTACATTTCAGTAGTCTTTAAAAAAGTATATTCACAAAGCTTGTACAACCATGGGTACTACAAATTCCAGGACATTTTTATAACACCCAAAGGAAACACCCGTTAGCAGTCATTACCCACTCCTTTTTCTCCTACCAGCTAATTTACTTTACCTATTTATCTCTATTGATTTGCCTAGCCTAGACTTTACTTTTCCTTTCTTTTCTTTTTGTTGAGGTATTGGGGATTGAACACAGGGGCATTCTATGTCCAAGCTACACCCCCGACCCTATTTTTTTTATTCTTTATTTTGAAACAGGTTCTCACTAAGTTGCGGAGGGCCTCACTAAGTAGCTGAGGCTGGTTGTGAACCTGTGATCCTCTTGTCTCAGCCTCCCAAGTACTGGGATTACAAGCGTGTGCTACCATGCCTGGCTCTGGACATTTCATATAAACTGGATCATAAAATATGTGGCCTTTAGCTTTTTTGATTTAGCACAATGTTTTCAAGGTTCATCTATGTTGTGGCATGTATTAGTACTTCATTCCCCTTTATTGCTGAATAACATTGCATTATGCACATATACTGAGGTAGGATAGAAGAAATAAAAGAAACCAGGCATGTCTCTACTGTAATCCCAGTACTGGGATTACAGTAGAGACAAGAAGATCACAGGTTCGAAGCTAGTGTCAGCAACTTAGTGAGGCTCTCAGCAATTTAGCAAGACTCTATTTCCAAATAAAATAGGGTTGAAGGTGTTGCTCCAGAGGTAGAGTGCCTCTGGGTTCCATCTCCAGCATCACACACACACAAAAAGTAACTTTAATATGAAAGTCAGGCCTACCACTTTCCTCCAGGCCAGGCCTGTTATTCGAAGTTTCTGAGAAATTTGTCTTTACTCATTATGCTGAGAACTGTTGACTGTCCTCAAAGAGCTATCTATCAATCAGACAACAGAGGCCACAGAAAAGATCCAGAAAGGTGGCCCTACTGAATTTTCACTTACAAAATACCTTGAACTGTTAGTTATCCAGCCTAGGAATGGTTAAGCAGGAGAGACAGGAGACATATCTGTTGATTAGAGGACCAGAGGTCACACAAAAAAGTAATCTCCTTGGGTACTGTTGGCCTCGAAAGGTTAAAACAAAAGAGGGGCCTATTGAGAAAATAGTGACAGCCTCATTTTGGGGGTCCTGACCCTACATCATTTTGCGACTACCAGACTAATGTCATCTTTCCACATCTCCTCCTACCCATCCCTCATCAAAGTCTTCTATAAAAGAAGCTATGAAGCCAGGCGTGGTGGTGCACTCTTGAAATCGCAGCATTTGGGAGGCTGAGACCGGAGGATCTGGGTTCGAGGCCAGCCTCAGCTACCTAGTGAGGCACTCCGCAACTTAGTGAGACCCTGTTTCAAAATAAAGAATAAAAAATAGGGCTGGGGGTATAGCTCAGAGGTAGAATGCCCCTGAGTTCAATCCCCAGTACCGCAAAAAAACAAAAACAAAATAAAGAGTAAAAAATAGGGCTGGTGGTATAGCTCGGAGGTAGAATGCCTCTGAGTTCAATCCCCAGTACCACACACACACACACATAAAAGCTATGAACCCCTAAATGCATCTCTCACTCTAGAGATAGTCTTCGTTCTTCCTTGAATGTGTATTTCTTGCTTTCCTAAATAAATCTCTATGTCTCTGACTGGCTCATGTGAAATTCTTTTCTGTCATAAGTCAAGGTCCCCACTGATGGTCCTAAGTTGTATTCCCCTTTCTCCCCCACTTGGAATTACTCTGGACCCTTCAACAGAATCAACCCTTCTCTAGTGACAATACTACATTTTATTCCATTCATCTGTTGGAAGACATTTGGGTTGTTTTGATTTTTTGGCCATTATAACGCTTCTATGAACACTTGTACAAATTTTTGTGTGGTTATATTTTCATTTCTCTTGGAAATATATATAGGAATGGAAATGGTGGGTCATATGATAACTCTATGCTTAACTTTTTGAGGCAAGGTCAGACTGTTTTTCAAAATGGTTGTGCCATTTTACTTTTCCATCATTTTACTTTTCCATCAGTGTATGAGGGTTATAATTTCTCTACATCCTTGCCAAAATGTAATATTGTTTGGTGTTAAATAGTATATCACACCCCTCCTGCCCTCCAGTACTCGGGATTGAATCCAGGGGCATTCTGCCTCTAAGCTACATCTCCAGCCCCATTTTTTATTCTTTATTTTAAAACAGGGTTTCATTAAGTTGTGGAGAGCCTCACTAAGTAACTGAGGCTGGTCACCAACCGGGATCCTCCGGTCTCATCCTCCCAAGTACTGGGATTACAAGTGTGTGCCACCACACCTGGCTTATTCTTTATTTTGAAGAGGGTCTCACTAAGTTGCAGAGGGCCTCACTAAGTAGCTGAGGCTGGCCTTGAACCTGCGATCTTCCTGATTCAGCCTCCCAAGTACTGGGATTACAAGTGTGCACCACCACGCCCAGCCCTATTTCATGTTTTTTATTTGCATTTTCCAAATGACTAATGATGTTGAACATCTTTTCATGTGCTTATTTGCTATTCCTTGACTTCCAGCTATGTGTTAATGGAGTTATCTCCAAATAGCCGAATAAAATAGGATTTTCTCTATCTTATAAAATATGTTTTTTTATCTGAACCATTCCCCATGTTCTCTTATTTCCCTTAACCTTTCGTATATCCAGGTCTATCTAGGGTAGAAACCCCAGAGGACATGGATCTGGTTTTCCTTTCTTGTGTCTGCAGGCTAGGGCCATTCTCTTTTTGGTATATCCCAAATCTTAAAAGGAAAAAGCAGAGTAGTATACGGAGAAGGGGTTCTTTGGGGGTTCTGATCCTGTGGACAACAGACAGAGGTTTCAAATAGCCCCCTCTGCTTTTTGCTGCAGACCCTGAAGGCCTAAAGGCAGTCTGATCTCCTGGCTGGTGGAATAAGCCTTCTCATATCAACAGGTCCTATTCTGAAGCAAATATCAGGACTGAGCCTGGGACCTCCTGAGGCAGGAACAGTCAGGCATCAGTACTGTTCTGATTATTTTAAGTGATCCCTCGGCACAGTCCCTGTCATGCCTCGGGGGTGCTGTCCCACTCAGCTCTTTGACACATAGAGGTTGGCAATATGGCCAGTGAGAATCCTATAGAATGAGACAGTTTTAGTCTTCTACTAACTGAGTGACACAGATATGACGATACACCCATACAGAAACACACTGACACAGGAATATAATTGTGGACATGTATCCAGATACCGAGAACTACCCACAGCTTCCCTCTCCTGCAGCCTCAACACTTACATCCAGATGTTCCATGGTCACATCATTAATGGGTATACAAGATGGATGAAGCAGCTCAGAGATGATGGTGTCGGCTCCCTTGCAGAACAATATTATCTTATTCTCAGGTGTCCGTACTAAAGATAAGCAAATTAAGCAAAGTAACCATATAGGCCTATTGTTACAGGAACTTATCTGGGCCACTGAGGGATAGCAGGAGGCTGTTCCCCGTGACATTTGTTTCTGTTGCCTTTGGAGGCTAACAACTCAGTGAGAGGCCACCCAGGAGGGATGATGTGGTGAGGGCTGGTGAGAGTGTCTGCAGAGCTTCTGGAAGCAGATTTCCATCAGCTCAGCATTGACCATGGAAGACTGATGTAGAATCACATTTAGTTCTCAATTCCAAGACCCAGATGAAGGCCTACATCTAGTAAGGAAAAACCAAGGGTGAAAACTGACATCTTTTCTCTTTATCTGAGATCAAAACGAATTGAGAGAGCAAGACAGTATAAATTCTCCCTATGTAATGGCCTCTCAGTATCCTAGGGGATTGGACATCCCCACCCCCATGGATACCCAAATCCACAGATGCTGAAGTCCCTTATATAGAACACCATTGAATTTGCATATATCCTACGAACATCTTCCCATATACTTTATTTATTCACTTATTTATTTTTGTGGTACTCGGAATTAAACCCAAGGGTATCCTCCTCTGAGCTATACCCTCAGCCCATTTTTTCTTTATTTTTGAAACAGGGTCTCATTAAGTTGTGGAGGGCCTCACTAAGTAGCTGAGGCTGGCTGCGAACCTGCGATCCTCCTGTCTCAGCCTCCCAAGTACTGGGATTACAAGCCTGTGCCAACACGCCTGGCTCATTGTTTTGAATATTATAAGTGAATTTAGAGATTATTTAAAGTACATGGGAGCCTGCAACTTAGTGCGACCCTGTTTCAAAATAAAAAATGAAAAATAGAGCTGGGAATGTAGCTCGGAGGTAGAATGTGCCTGGGTTCAGTCCCTGGTACCACAAAATAAAATAAAAGAAAACAAAACAAATATAAGTACTATGTAAATAGCTGTAATAAAATATTGTTTAGGAAACAGTGATAAGAAAAAAGTTTGTACATCTTCAGTGTAATTTTTTGTATGTGTGCTGGGGATGAACCCTTAGGCCTAGTGCATGCTAATAAGCACACTCTTTATCAATGAGCTACACCCCATTCCAGACTCTGCGTTTTTTTTTCCCTCCCAAATATTGTTGGTCCATGGTTGGTTGAATCTGACATGGGACCTGTGAATCCAGAGAGCTAACTGTATCATTTGTTCCATCTCTTATGCCATGTTCAGGCTTGATGAATTTGTTATCTTTTTATCTTGGCTTTGAGGGTACTGACAAACTACTACTCAGAGACACTAGAGAAGGAACTTAGCATGTAGCAGCAAGCCCCCATATATGTACAAGAGAAAATTCAAAGGAGATCAGAGAGAGAGTGGGAATGGATGCATGTTTGTATTTGAGGCACAGTACCTATGAGAAGGTGTATACGTGGGAAAGGGCATTTGTGTGTAGATGAAAGAAAAAGCCAACATGAAAATATGTATGAAGGACAAAGTAGGGGAGAGATCTGAGCAGGAGGGGCACCCACCAATAACAGACATCCTCTTGCGCACATTGTTGAAGTCCAAAATAGCCAGCAGCTGGTAGACTCTGGTTTCCCCCATTTCGACCACTGTGATTGTCTCAGACGTGCGCGAACGGAACACAAAGCCAAAGTTTCTGGCGGCAGTGACCAGGGCACCTTCATCTGGGGACTGCGCCTGGTATACCAGCTCACCTGACAGGAGAGAAGAGGGCAACTAGAGCCCACAGAGATGAGCTGCTGAAGTCTACCCAGAAGTGACACTGTCTTCCAAGTGGTTTACATAAAGGTGGAGTCCAGGAGGGGACATCTTCCCTCACAACTTCCTCACAAATCTGCCCTAAAAGTCTAGGTTGCATAGAACACGTCAGTCTC